>JAYXIM010001689.1:0-20884 GCA_037575425.1 Anastrepha fraterculus | reverse complement strand
GCTGCATTAGTGAGCCGACGCACGGGCCAAAGTATCAAAAATTGTGCAGACGTAAGTGTTTCAGCTAAAAATGAACCAAATCGTTCGATTTCACGCCAATATCTCAGTAATGTGTGGTACAATTAGGTCAGGAAATGAATTACCGTGACTTCCCCGACTAGTCTCCGTAGAAGCTGTACAAGTTTTCACTATTGAAGACTCATTGGTTAGTTCACTTGGCGAAAACTTTCCTTGTGAAAGTAACAACAAAGTTATGGAGGAAGATTCGTTGCTAGCGGGTACGGTTTTACCTCATAAAACTAACTTATTATTCATGCTTTCAATGCTGCCAAATCACTCTTTAGATTGTAAGCAAGCTTCTTGAGACTACGATCATACAGAGACCATCGAGTGAGTGAATAGTTGTCCTTTTGTCTGTTATGCTATATTAAACCGTCAGCTTATACTAAAAAGATTTCTAGTAATAATTTGCTTTAAATTCTATAAATAAATTGCATTTTTTTCATATTAATCTTTTTTATTGAAACTTCTTTATTCAGTTGAGATAATAAAAGTTGGTTAAGTTTTAAGGGCCGGTGTTGATTTTGAATAAAATAGAATTTTTTTGGGAAATTATTATCATTTCACTTTATTATGATAATATTGATATGGCTCAATTACGTATGGAACAAAATATCAGCCAAATGGCCGCCGCGGCCTCGGCCGCACACCTCCATCCGATGGTCCAAATTTTCGATGACGCTGAGGCATAATTGAGGTTCTATGCCGTTAATGTGCCGAATTGTCTCATCCTTTAGTTCTTGAATTGTTGCTGGCTTATCGACGTACACCTTTTCTTTTAAATAACCCCAAAGAAAGAAGTCCAACGGTGTCGTTGACGTTTAGGTGTGGTTCATATTCAACATCGGCCCTTGAAATGTAACCACTTATATGTATAAACATTTTTCATCTTTCTCTTTTTTAGTCCAACCTTGCTCTTTGCTAATGAGGCTACTAGATAAGAGATGTGGATACCCACGTCAGTTTTCATATAAATTAATCGTTCTATTGGCAGATTTATAATATTTGCAAATAGCGTCCTAAGTTAATTATATTTGGTATTTGTAGACTAGACAAATGTGGTACAAGATTTATAAAATAAAGATTTCCAGCACTTAAAGTCCAATATTCGTTTAGTAAAAAGTTATTCAAACACAAATTTGGCTGATTAATTTTGCACCACCAAGAAATGTATGTATTCTTATATGCACAGTTCGTATAATTTTTTCTTGTCTTAGCCCACTGTACATGGGGTTAAGAATGTTTTCAAATCTCAAATCAAATAAACAAAATAAGAACAAGAAGAAATTTAATGAAATGAGCAGCGTGAAAAAAAACTCCCAAGATTGTATCTCTGCTGGCGATGATTATTGTTTTTCAGTTTGCTAATATTTTTTTTCACTGGGTGTTTTTTTGCGTTTTGTACACTACTAAAAAGAGAAAATGTAAATTATGAAAACAAAAACAAAAATACTCAAGTCAAAGCAAAGATTCGCAGGCAATCAGTGGAGCATTTGTCATCGCCACATTCGCACAAAGTCAAATCTGTAGAAGCTGCGTTATGGAACTTTAAAGCTGAGGCTGCCGGCAACGTTGGCGATGGCGATGGCGACATAAAACTTAACAGAATACCTTACAACCCAATCAGTCGACAACATTTCACTTTGGCTGTAGGAAGCAACAAGCCGCCAGAGCAGCAGCACACAACGGAAACAACAGCAACGACAACAGCAAATATCGGCAAAGAAATTTGTATAGCAAGAATATTTACAGTTCGTGGAAGTTCTTGGAATAATCGCAATTAATTTAAGTGTTTGCTCATAAAATTTGACTTGGCATATCAAGCAGTCCATAAAAGAGTTGAGGTGTAGAAATTAGTAATAAGCAGACAAACAGACAGACAATGAACATGGACAGCTGTCAACGAGCATGGGTAAGTGTTAATGGAGGATGATCTGCAGGAAATTTACGAGATTCTAGCAAAAATTAATTGCATGCGGGGCAAAGGTGGCATAATAAGCTAATGGATAAAATATATGATCAGTGAATTATTTTTCATGTGTATAAAAATGTGTTGTGCAAATGAAATTTTTAAATACTTCAACTAAACATCCGCCATCCATTTTGCAGCACCTGCCGCTGTTACTCTGCATTATAGCACTCAATTTTGCGAGTGCCACACCAATAGATGCATCGCCAGATACAGACGCGCCTAGCAAGGCAACCGTGAACACCACTGAGGAGGCCGCAAAATTTGCCGTCATCACCGAGGATGTGATACCTGATGTCGAGAATACCACACAAAAAGTGATACGCGTTAATCCGCTCGATCTGCCCGCGCTAACAGAGGATCGGAGCGGTAGCATGGACTCATCGTTGTACAATATACAGAGCATATTGCCAGCAAATCGTAATTATGTGAACTCGAATCGTATGCGTGGTACAAAACCGCGTGTGAAGAATTCCATCATGAATGCTAGTGCTTACCCACCTGTTATAAGACAACTTATCGAGCCGAAGTTCCGCAAAACGCTTAATAATCAAATGAAGCAATTGCACTTCCTTTATAATCAGAATGCATTGGATCGACAAAAATTGAGCAAGGCGATGCGCGTGCATGTGGCACCAGGCGCCTATCCAGTTTACTACGCCCTATCGAAAACCAATGGACGTTTTGGTAAATTTCCGATCAAAGGTTTTCGTACGCCGACAGAGTTTCTAAAATATTTGGCCAAAAATAAAGTGGTCTCGTTGGATAATGCACAGCGACTCGAGAGTTGAATGGAGATGAGCGCTGATAGCAGTGGGGAAAAATAATAGAAGAGAGGAGAGTAATAGAGTTGAAAGGGTAGTTATTTAAATGATATTACAATATTTTATTTATATATTGAGGATGTATAATTTGTATATTTAATATAAATTGATATTAAAAAAGGTAGCCCAGAGAAAGTAGTACTGGCTTGAGTGGCAACATGGAAGTGGTAATGAAGAGCCACTTTGTCAATTAAAAACAAAAAAACAAAAATAATATTTCTGCTTAACAAAATTATTGCGAATATACTTATTAGAAAAATTCCAGGATATTATCAGCAGTTTATAAGCCAAATGCAGCCAATTTGTTATGAAAATATTTGTAATTTGTTTTTTAACGAAATAACCAGAAACTTGCCTTTAATATTGTATGTGATGTGCATAACTAGCAACAAATTTATTTATATTTCTTAAATTAATTATTTTTATTTATAGATAGCGGTAGAATGTACTTAAGAATGCGGAAAATAATGTAATTTTAAAGAGTGCCAAAATAAAGTAAAATATTTATATTCTATTATTTCTTTTGCATATTTATTTATTCAATCAAATATGCAAGTAAACAACGAAGAAACAAGTGCTCCCTTTGTTGCCAAGTATTCGCTACTGTAGTAAACCTCTTTTGATTAGTAAAAATATACTTATTAGAGAGTTCAATATATAGAGGGTATTCCATACTTGACACATGTGACCTATGAGTAGTTTGTACAGGCACAGAATGCGAGGAAATCGTAAAATTTTACTTTGAAAATAAATCTTAGAATTTCTCAACTCAGCTTGCGTACCAGCGAAAATGCCGAGTCATTACGCGTGGAAAGGCACATTTCACCCTCATAAGAGTTGTTTTTGTGGTTCTGAAAATGATCAAATTTGGTATGAAGTAGCTTTGGAGAATGTTAAAGTTCTATTTGGTATGGGCAATCGCACCCGAGCGATTCCATGCGAAGTTATTCAAATACGTTGGATATCGCCGTCAATTCTTTTAAAACTTAGTGTACTATATTTGTAGGCTTGAGTATAATAAGAACTATAAGTAAATAAATTTAAAAGAATTTATAATGCATAAATAGTGGAACATTTAGCGTTTTTTATGTGAAATATCTTCGGTTCTTTTTAACATTTTTTGGTTTAAAAGCGCTAGTATTCGTAAATTACGCCCGTTTGCACATTGTTCGCAGTGTGGCTTTAGCGATATCGATAACTATGGTTTGACAGCTGAGAATGCCAAACTTTTTTGACATTTCTGTTCGATAAGGTTTGGCAAGTCATCGTGAATCGTTTAACTCCAATCGTAGAAATTTATTTTCAAAAAAATAAGTTTATTCCTAAAGTTTATCGGGTGAAGGGTTGAAGAAGATGCCGAAATGTCCTTTCCTTGTCGCTCTCAGCATGTTGGTCTCTATCCTACGTGAAATTTTATGAAATTATCCACCAGATTATGATAAAAAAAAATTCATTCCAACCACACTTCTGTTTTGATATGAAGGGTTTTTTAATAAGGGCGGGTAGATGTTGAAATGGAATAAAATGGCGTTTGCTGTTTGGCACGTAGCGCCGTCCTGCTGGAACCACATGTCGTCTAGGTCCACATGGTATTTTTCACTGGTTCGCTGTAGTATTTGTATTTTAGTATGGTATATATTTGTATTTGTAACTTAATCACAATGTCGTTTCATTTTGTGTGAAAAATGTGAAGCATAGTGAATATTTTATTTACCTAGCATACATCTTTCAATATACATATTTTTTTACAAAGCATATTTTATTCTAAAAAATTAAAAGAATTGTATGAAAATGTTAAAAAGAACCGAAGATATTTCACTTTAAAAATTCTATACAAAAATCTTTAACATCAAATATATCTCAAAATTATTAAATTTTTACCAAATTATTTTCAGTCTATTTCTTAGTATTCTCAAACCTGCAAATAAATCAATTTTTAGAACAATATGCAACAATATCCAAAATATTCCATCACTTGCTTGACATTGAATCGGCATTGTACGATAGTTCACACCAAATAGGTAGCGTGACAGTCGAAACATTTACTGAACATAATTTTTTTTTGTCGATTCATCTCCAAAAACAACCATATTTGTTGGCCTGCTCGCTCGTTCGATTTGAGCTCAAAGAACTTTTTGTGCGAAAATCCCGGAATAGTTAAAAAATACTCGTGATTTTTGTGACTTAAAAATTACCAGGACCCCGGGATCTCAGGATTGACATCCCAATGTACACAGAATAATAGTTTTTCAGATATCCTCTCATTAATGTTTTATCATCAGTATTGCAAAAGAAGTGTGCTCCTTAGACCTACGATGTATGTCACTTTCCACCCAATTCGTGGAGTAAGATGCTACCGTTGTACTCTTTAAAGAAATTATAGAATTATGTTGAATTGCTTTCTAATTTTGAAAATATTGATAAATCAGAAAAAAACTGAGAACTCTGGAATTTGATAAAACAGATATTTTTATTAAAATTTTGTTATATTTTTTTTTATTTAGGCAGGATAAGGGTATGTAGAATCTTAAGGCATATCGGACACTCAAAATTTGCGTAGCTGCAGGGATTTTCATGTGTATTCGTACAAGTTTCTTGTACTTACACTCTCTGCAAGCTAGCCGATAGTCGGAAATGGGCTCCTGCGGGCTCAAGCGAATGGAAGTAATTTACTAAAATTATTTAGATGTGTCATATTTGGTAGGAAGATTTTTATATTTGCATATTTTTCAAAATCTCTCGGAAAGATACACTTTTATTATTCATTTCCAGTAATTACTAAAATGCTGCTTAAGTCCCCTCCCTCAATTCACACAAATCCACAAATAAAATTGTGATTTCTGGTGTGAACCAAGAATGGTTAAAAGTCATGTTCCTCACTTCATTTCGTCCACACAATGGCTTTCGAATTCGCCAGACGCAAATCCGATGGACTATTCCATCTGGTCCATTTTGGGGAGCAAGGTGAGCACTAAAAAATATGCCAGTATGGATGCACTGAAAAAAGCGATTATACGAGAATGGGGCCAAAATACCTCATACATTCGTGCAGGATGTAACTCATTTTTTGACCGTTTGAAGGCTATAGTCAAGGCAAAAGGAGGTCATATCGAGCTAAAGTGAATATATGTTAAAATTGTAATCATTTTTGAACAATTTTGTCTTTGAAATCAATAAAAACTAATTTCACACAAAAAAGTTATGGCGTTTTCAATAGGTAACACTTCATATCGTTCACCCTGTATATGCCCACACAATTATTATTTTTTGATAAACCATTGAGAAGGAAATAAAAAGTACTTTTTTTTCCTAACAAAAAAAGTACCATAAAATGATTTTTTTTATTTTCTGAGTTTAGCTTCGTGACGCATAAATATTTTCATCATTTTAGGTAAAAGGAACTTGAGTCAAATATTGTACATACAAATATGATATATAGACGGTATAATAAATACAGTCACTTACACCTTATTTGATAGAGATACGATTTTACATACAATAATATTTTTCGAAAATGGAAAAAAGAGCTGCGATATTTTATTTACTTTATTTTATTTCAGTTTTTAATATAAATACAAATAAGTGTTCACTTCTTTCATTGTAATGAAAAAAAAAAAAAAAAAAAACATGGAGAAAAATCACGTCGCAGCTTAAACGATGCAACTTAAGAACGACTTAATTTTTAACATTTTAAGGTATTTAGTACTTTGTTGGGTATACTTTATTATCAATTATAGCTTGAAGCCTACGGGGCATGGATTCAACCTTTTTTTTGTGTCTTCTGGACTAATTTTGTTCCACTCTTCAAGTAGCGCCATTTTGAGATTAATTTTTCTTATATTTGTCTTCAAAACAGACCACAAATTATCGATGACGTTCTATTCCGGTGATTGTGCAAGAGTTTCAGCAAAACGAGAACATTTATATATGAAACATGTTTGCATTGTTTGTGGCTTGTGCTTAGTGTCGTATCTAGATAAAAGCGAAAGTCATCTTAAATTTGTAATTCTCCAGCGCTTTAAACCAAATTTTCTTGCAGAAGTTTTAAATAAACATATTTGTTAATTGTTTCCTCGGTGAAGGTCAAATTTCCAACCCCATTTGATGACATGTATACCTAAACCATAACGTTGCCACCATCGTGCTTCATAATAGCAAATTTTGGGGTTTGAACACCGTATTGGCTTTGAGCCGTTTAAAGGTCTTCCATTTGGTCCAAATAAGTTTATTTTTACCTCGTCTGCAAAAAGTGGGGTCCCCCAAAATGCTAAAGTCTTATTTAGATGATCACGCGCAAATTGTAATTTTTTACTTCTATTATTAAAATTATTTGAAGTAATTATTCACAAATGTCAAATGTATTTAAAAACAAGAAAAACAATTTGGTAATACCTCAACGCTCTTTTATTGCATCATCTGATCTTCGGCAATTTAGCGTTCTTAGATTTCTTTTGTTTAAAATCGTTATTTTAGATATATAAAACCGTCACGAGGCTTTCTGATTCTATCAAACTTCACTCGGATCTTGATTATGTAACAGCTTGGTGCAGCTGGAATCGTTTGCAAATAAATACTAAAAAAATATTAAAATTATATTAAAAAATACATATTTTTTAGGATTTTTCAAATCTTGATTATCTATGCGTACTAGCTATTATATTGGTGACAAAGAGCTGAGTTCGTTTGAAGAGACATCCGATCTTGGAGTAGTTTTTGATTCAAATTTCTTTTGCATATCCAATTGAATTACGTCCTCGCAAAGTCTTAATTCATGCTTGAATTTATTTGTCGCTTTAGCTCAGATTTTACTGATCCATATAGGTACACTTAAACTACTGTTTACAGCTTTGGTCCATCAAAATTCGAATATGCGGTCTTCATATGGAGAGCGTAATATGTCTGTCATATAAAACGGCTTGAGAATAGTTAAACAACTTTTATGCGCTATGCTCTAGGGTCGCTACGATTTCATGACCCGATACCTTCCTTCAAGCATGAGCCGCAAGTTCAAGCTTAGAGTTCTGTTATAAGAAACATTTATATGCTGCTAAAATGGAATATCCTTTTCGCAATCTGCTTTGGGTAATTTGTTAGCTTTGTGAGAAATTTAGAAATCATTCGATGCGTTTACAAATTGAGTTACGCTTATGAAAAGCAATTTCAAGTAGTATTCCTATGTACACATCCTAAAGGTCCAAAAATGTCACAGGCATTGGCAACAAAAATATTTCAAGAAGTCAAGAAGACAAAACATAAAATATCTCTCCAAAGCAAGATCGGAAGATCATTGATTTGTTTATAGAAAAGCTGAAGTTATTGTTGCGTGAAGCTGAAGAAATTTTATGGAAAAGTTGTGGTAAAATATCCAAAGACACGATTCGAGGACGTCTACATGTAGAATACCTAAAATTCCGGAGCACATTGAAAAAACCGCTGCTCTCATTATCACACATTGAAAACAGACTTGCATGGGCAAATTCAGAACGAAGTGGCACAAATGTAATATTCTCGAATTTTCTTCCATACAACTATAATGCGGCGGTTCTGGCAAACTTCTGGTAATCGACAACTTCAACGAAAGGTTAAACATCCAGTTAAGGGTGCTCTCCAAAAAAGGATTTGGACGTTTATTTGTGTTTAGAGCCAATTTAAATACAGTTTTGGTTAATAAAATAATAATAAAAGCATTATTACCGCCAGCTGCGAAAATATTTGGAAGAACTAGCCAACCTTGGATTTTACAAGAAGGCAGCGATCACAGGCATCGAAGCCTAAGTTGTGTAGAGCGGAAACAGCAAAATGGGATTGCAATGTTGAAATTATTGTTCAATAGTTAAGTACGCAATCAAAGGAAAACAAATATGGAAGGTTGAAGAGCAAGGCGAATTCTGCTGATTTGGAGCCGATTATCTTCATAACTTGCGCTGAAATGAACGCAAAGTTTGACTCGAAGATGCCCAACTATTATATGTACCTGTAGTTATTAGTGACTATACTTTTTATTGAACATATTGCGTATACACAATTTTAAATGTTAATGATGTTAATGTTAATAATGTAAGGGCTACAATGAAGTTTATTAGAATCGAATTGATCAAATGGTTTCTATTTATGTCGAAAGTTATGATATACTTTATAATACGTAGTGCGACTTATTTGACATTCTTACTTGAAACCTCCGAAAGCATGATATTTTTGTATTAGATCGATTTTGAACAACTTCGCTTCTATGTAATTCACCAATGACTGAAGCGATGTAGAAACATAATAAGCTCGCAAATTTTTAAACACAGATTTTCTCTAAGAATATGTAGCAGTAACTGAATATTAGTCGAAATATTAAAATACCTATATTCGCAAACTCAGTATAGAGTTTTTTACATTGTTGTTTATTTCTTGGCGTAATATTTATCTCATATTTAAAAATAAGTAAACTTACATATATTAAATATAATTATTTACACATGCAAATAATACTATATTTTTTATTGTTTTTATAATTTTTTTGGTTTTTTTTATTCAATGGCGCGTGCTATTAAGACACAACAAAAATTGAAATAAATACAATAAAAATTAATTTAATTATACCGTAGACAAAATTTAGTAATAAACTAATAGCCAACAATAGTAGAAATAGAATTGCTATTGGAATTTGTTTTTAATGTAGTCGAAAAGAAAGAAAACAAAATAAAGGTGGCAAAAAAGTAAACCTCTAAAAATGGGAAGCCGTAACTGTAGAAGCGCTGTATCGCTGTGTCTCACCTTAAATAACTTCATTCACTCAAATTCTAATTATTTTTCTTAATCTTTATTTATGTTATTCAACTCTTTCCCCGCTCACATAGTTCCACAGCTCATACAGGTGTTTGATATTTTTTTCTTTTTTTTCATTTTTGGTTTCAGCCTTAACCTTTCTCTTAAAGTGAATGACTTTTCAGGTTGTAACTAATTTATTAAGAATAATAAGTCAAAAGGCTTTACAAAAAGAGAAAGAAAAATATACAAAGGCATACAAAAAACTAAGACATTCAACAGCATAAAGTAACAGTAGATAATTTTTAATGCGCATCATGCCGAAAATTCGCATGTCCGCCGCTGTTGACTGATAAACATATACACATGCGTAGATATATGTATTTGGGTATCTGCGACCACAAACAATAACTGCCTATGTCGCAAAAGTAGTTTATATACGTATGTATTTGTTATTGTAAAGAGGCCACTATGTAAGGCAAATAATTGTTTCTCAATAACTCTGTAAAAAACATTTTTTGTACAGCCGGAATTTCACGTAAATGTAGAGGAATGTTAGCAAGATGCGTGTAACATATAATATTTATGACTCAGTTCTACCACAATTGGACTTAGGCAGTTATTGCTTGTGATCATAGGTAGGTCCATATTTGCTTTTGCGTGCAACACTCGTTTCGGCAGGCGGAAGTTTATATTATGTTGAATTACTTAATTGGAACCGTGTCGAATGGAAAAATGAAAGAAAAAAGAAATATAAATGTAAAAAAAATATTTTGTCGACTGCATCAGCATTAAAAATTTGCAACACTTCCTACAAACTCAGTTGCTAAGCATTACAGCACAACCATATGCTAGAAATGCTAATGTAATTTTTAGCAGAGTTTACTTGTAGAAAAGATTTCAGACTAAGAAGAATTAAACATAGGATGTGCTTGATTAAAAAATGCTTAAGGGTGATCAATGCAGGTTTTTTCAATTGAAATAAAACAATGAAAATTCAAATTCCCTTTATAATTTAGAGAGGCTGGCTTGAGGACTTTGGTCGGTATCTCATGAATAACTTTAGTAATGTTGGCTTCCAATGCCTCAATGCCGAAGCTGGTTTATCCACAAAACTTTTAGAATTTACATACCTCCACAAATAAAAGTCTTAAGGTGTGGTTTCACCCGATCTTGGTGGCCAATTCACTGGTCCGAGATGAGAGATAAATTGCTCACCGCAGAAAAGACGAGGTAAATCCATTGTTTCACGGGTTGTGTGGCGAGTAGCGTCCTGTTGTTGAAACCAAATGTTGTTGGGATTACAGGCTTCAATTTCCGGCATCCCCTAAGGCTACACAGTCTGGTTGGTCTTCGAACGAGAAAATCCTGTTATCTGCAACAAACCCACCGTAACCGAATGGGTTGGTGCGTGATTACAATTTCCAAGTGCACAGGTTCGATATCCTGAGAATCCCTGCAATTATGGAAAACATCAATATGCACACCACAAATAGGAGGAGGAACTCGGACGAACAACCAAGAAGTATGTAACTGCCAATTATATATATATGTATATACGATACAGTGGTCATGGTTTATTAAGAATAGCATCATACTTGTTACGTAAAGAAGCAAAAATTCGGTCTCGTATTTGTGCAAGTACATTCATTCACAAACTGCATCCTCAACAGCTTGTTCAACATCTTTACTTACATCTTGAAGGAAAAGAGGGTCGATGCTATCAAAAATCGCTCCTGCAAACGTCTAGAGGGCATTTATGAGCGCTGCCCTTTTTCGATCGGGTGCAAATTGAAAGAGAATTGCTACCGGGAGCAAAAGAAAAAAAGCTTCTACTTTAGCAAAGAACAGAGAGGTAGACGTAGGTGAGTGCGAAGGGTTTTTGGCCAATATAAACGCCCAAAAATTCTACAAAAATAGTTCAGTGACTTATGGGAGATTTTAAGAACTAAGTGCTTTAAAAGTGCAGAGGAAAAACTTCTCTAACCACTGTATACTTGGCGTGGAAGTCGCTGGGAAGATGAGCAAAATACAAACACCTACATACTCCAGACGATGAACTGCCAGCTGAGGTTTTCAGAATCAAATACGAGGAGCTGATAAGATGCAGGCATCAGCTGAAATCTGCTAATTGAAATTTAAGTATGCTCTATGTTAACCAAAAAGAAAAGGTGATCTTGTAATCTGCTCAAAATATCATCTTCTTTCTTTTGCATAAAAATTCACTCTCATTGAGAGCCTGCAGTGAAAGTCTAAAATTTGAGGGTGACTTTTATTTAATTCTTTATTATGAAACTAAATAGTCGCTCAGTCATAATTTTTTGAAGGGGTACAATTAGTGACGTATGCTGATAATAATAAACAACACATATGTATACCTATACCTATTTTGTATTTTTCCTTGGACAATTCTAATGCTGTCAGATGTCATGTGATGTTTATATTGGAAAGTTTGACTTATTTGACCATCAATTCATTCAGAACATTTTGATGTGTGAGTCTTATTAATGTTTTACACTGGCTTTAAAAATTAATCTCGGCGAAAAATGGGATTAAGCCGTGAATACTATCGTGCGATTATTTTTCACCATTTTTGCCTAAGATTAACAAGACAAGAACGAATCGATGAACTTATCTTATTATATGGCGAGAAAGCATCATCCTTGAGCGCCTTAAAATATTAGTGAAAAACCGACGAATTTGGGGAAGATCGTCTAAACTCAGTTGTTGTGTCATACACCGCGGTATTAATATGACTAGCATCAGTAAGATTTTGCATGATCTCTGTGATTTGTGGTAAAAAGTTGTGCTCGCATTGGATCCCACAAAATTAGAAAACGTCCTGGAAATGCGACTGGATAAAGTGCTTCAAAAGCTGGTTCAAACGAATGCAAAAGTATACTTATATATATGTAAAATATTGAAAAAAACATCTTCATTCGCGAGGTTAATTTTTCCATTGTTAGGTTATGAATAAGAACTGTCGTATTTAGCTCTTGATATTGATTCTACATTATAGAAATAATCGTCAAAATCAAAAACTCATTTGGCAACTCTCTTCTTCGTTGTATTAACTCTTCTATAAAACTATTTTTAAATTCCATCAGACAAGAAAATTGCACATTTACCGCAATTAGAATAGAGAAAATTTTACATTCGTGAATAGTTTTCAATGCCGCTTAGATATACAAACACACATCTGCATAATTAAATTCCAAGTACAAGGTCAGCAAGCTTTACAAAAACAAAAGATGCCACAACAATTAATGTTCAAATAACTAACTAGTTAATTATCTACTTAATTTTGTAATTACAAATAAATTGAGTTTTTGAGAGGTGAAGAGTATTTTCACACTTACCCGCAGAGAGAAGAGCGATTTTAATGGTTTATATACATAATAGCGAAACTAATTCGTAATTATAGTTCCTATGTTTTCCACCATATTCATAAAAACTGTTTCAAATCGAAATTTAACAAATTAGCAATTCAAATTGTTTAATTGTGGTGACGAGAAGAGAGTGCATGTTGTGCAGTTTCTACTTTACCTCTTTTCTGATCGCTACGTCTCCCATCAGCAATTTTTAAACTTTAAAGTTCGGATGGCTTGTTATTAATCACATCAAAATCATGCACATAATTGATATTTATGCAAAAATGTTCAGTTTTTCGGCTCTGGGACTTTGAGATAAGTGCTGTTTTAGTCATAAGCAGTGGTCGCTTTCTTTATTTTACTCTTATTTTTTTTTATTTTTTATACTGATTTTTTATTTTTGGAATTTTTTTGCACTACCTATAAATATCACGTCAGTCCATAAGTTCGTGCGTTTTCTAAAGGTGGTTTTAAAATTAATAAAGAAATTGTTTAAAGTATTTATTAATCAATAATATATTTTTCTTCATTATTTATAATGCCTTCCCAACGTTTAGGCAAATTTTTAATTCCCTCCTCAAAAATTTGTTTGTCCTTGAAGCCAAAAGGACGCTTCGATATCCCTTTTTATAGTTTCTTTTCAGGAGTAGTTTTTGTTACTCATATGGGATTGAAGTCCACGGAAAAGGTAATAATCACAAGGTGCAATATCCGGAGAGTATGGTGGATGCGGCACTAGCTCCCATTCGAGCTCGTTCAGCTTGCCTAATGTTTGATTTGCGGTATGAGGTCTTGCGTTGTCGTGGTGAAACATTTCATTTAGATTTTTGTTAAGTGCCTCATTCAGGTTTGATAGCTGATGGGAATAATAATCAGCAGTTATCGTCAGGTTTGGTTCTAGAAGTTCATAATAAACAATACCGCCCATATCCCACCAAATAGACAGGAGAATCTGAATCTGGTGTTTCATCTTTATCTACCCATTGGCGTTTGCGAACAGAATTATTGTAAAGGAGCCATTTTTCATCACCAGTAACGATGCGATTCAAAAAACTTTCATTTTCAAGCCGTTGCAGCAGCTGAGAACACACATTCACTCACTGCCTGCGACTGGCTACGGAAAGTCTATGCGGAACCCATTTCCCCAGCTTTGAAACCTTTCCCAACTGAGCCAGGTGCTTGTGAACTGTTCCATGCGATGAATTTAACCTCTGAGCTATCATATCGACTGTCAAATTTGGCTCAGCTTCCACGAGTTCGAGCAAGGCGTCGGAGTTAAAGACTTCAGGACGACCAGCGCGCGGGGCTTTCTCCACGTCGCAGTTACCAGTTCGGAATTTCGAAAACCACTTTCGCGTAGTCCTTACGCTCACGGTTTCCTTTCCGTAAACAGTATTTATTTCTGCAGCAACATTTTTTGCATTTTTACCATTTTTATAAAAAAATACAAAATATGCCTCTTACACGCGTTTGAAGATTCCATTTTATTTTTTAACAACACCTGCTTCTATCCGCTATTAAAATCACTTGCTGAATGCAGAATATATCTAAGAAAATATAAATACATAGTTCCGTTATATTCTGCGAATATTTTTTTGTATGCAAAAATCGTACAAAAGTGAAATTATGGATAAAATACGCACGAACTTATGAACTGACCTAATATATTTTTTTCAACCTTAATCTTCACAAGATCCAGCGGCTTCGTTGGTAAGGTCAATTCCTCCGCATGGATACAAACGCTCCGACTTTCAAAGTATTCAAGCTGGTGATAGTAGAGGAAGGCCTCCTCTGCGTTGGAAAGATGAGGTGCAGCTGGACTTGTCCTCCCTTAGTGTGCCCAACTGACGCCGGTTAGCTCGAGAAAGAAATGACTGGCGTACTTTGTTAAACTCGGCCAAAATCACGTTAGACGTTATTGCATCGATCAAGAAAAAGAATAAAAATCTTATATTTCCCGTTTTTTCTTACTTTAACTTTGAATTTTATTTGTATTTATTTTATTTTTATTCTTCTGTTTATTTAACTATTTTTTATATTTTTCATACTATCTAAGTTTTTTGCTTTTATTTTTGTGATTTTGTTTTATTTTTATTAACTTTAATTTTGGTTTTGAATTTCTATTTACTCTCAGTTTTTTATTTGCATTTTTACTTTTTAATTATGTTTTTGGGTTTTAATTTTTAATTCCCTCTTCACGTTTTGTTTCAATTTTTACTTTCGCCTTTATTAACATTTATATTACTATTTAAAGTTTTAGTTATATTCTGGTTTTTACTGTCACTTTTATTTTGATTTTATTTATACAGGGTCCGCCATATAACTTTACGGAATTAAAAATGCTATAAAAAAAGAAACTACTCAATATTTTTCCAAACTGTTTTTTTTTTATGTATAGGGTTTTTCAGTAAGAGCGCTTCAACTTTTGAACTTTTTTGAATAAAACACAAACGGTTTGACTTTTTTTAACTAATTTTTTTTTTATTATCGAGTTTGAACATATACATTTAAGTATGAAATTCGATTTCTTTTGCATGACCACCGCGTGCACGTTTTACGAAGTCCAATCGTTGAACCCAATTTTCGACCACTCTTTTGCATAAATCGGCCGAAATTCCAGCAATTTCGCGTTCAATATTGGCTCTGAGCTCACAAATCGTCGTCGGCTTGTTACTGTAGACCAATGACTTCACATAACCCCAAAACGGGACGGCTTATTAAATGGACCGTAAAATGGCCGTAATGCTCTTAAAGTAGCAGCAACAGAACGATTATTTTCATACAAAATTTGCACGATTTGCAATCGTTGCTCAAGTGTGTAGCGTTCCATGATGAAATGTATACTAATGAAGTTTACAAATGACAAGCGAAAAATAAAAAATATTGCGTCGTTCGCCCTCCCTATCGGAAAAAAGTTGAATCGCACCTATTAAAAAACCCTGTACAATCCTTCCGGTTAATGATGGAACATAACTTCATTCATATGGCTGCCTCGGCTAGCCATGCACCATCCCATACGATCGGTCCAATTTTTCAACACATTTTCGATTGTATGCGGCTGTATTTCAGCTATGACATCGCGTATGTTGGTCTTCAGTGCATCAATTGTTGCTGGTTTGTTGGCATAACACTGGTCTTTGACGGCGCCCCAAAGATAATAATCCAACGGCGTCAAATCGCAGCTCAGAGGCGGCCAAACGATATCAGAATTTCGGCTGATAATGCGATCTTCGAAGACAGTGCGCAAAAGATTGATCGTAGCATTCGCTGTGTGGCAAGTAGCGCCATCTTGTTGGAACCAAATGCCACCAATATCCTCCTCTTCAATTTCTCGGAACAAAAATTCGTTCAACATGGCCCGGTAACGCTCTCCATTGACGGTTACGGCCACTCCTCGCTCATTTTCGAAGAAAAATGGACCAATGATGCCTCTCGACCAAAATCCGCACCAAACAGTGACTCGTTGTGCATCGGCTTTTCTTCGAGTGCGTGCGGGTTTTCTGAGCCCCAAATGCGGCAATTTTGCATGTTAACATACCCGCCGAAATGGGAATGAGCTTCTTCCCATTGCTGTACGTAATTCTCGTACACATTCTGCAGCATTACTATGATTTTCAAAGTAATGTCGCAATATTTCCCAGCGTTCTTTGAGCGTATACACAACCATTTTCGTTCAGTGGAAGAATAAAACTAATTTTCTGTCAAATCAGATGACTGCTAAGTGTTACCACTCTTCAAATAATACCTAGTTCAAATCCGTAACGATAGATAGCGGGCCCTGTATATTTAGTTTTATTTTTAATCTTATTTTGGTGTTTCTTTTTTAATAATTCTTTTACTCTTCTTGTTATATTTTTTCAATTTGTGCGTTTATTTTTATTTTTGTTTGTCTTATGTTTAATTTCACTTCTACCTTTACTTCTATTTCAGTTTTAAATTTAATTTTAATTTTAATTTTAATTTTAATTTTAATTTTAATTTTAATTTTAATTATAGTTTTAATTTTAATTCTAATTTTAATTTTAATTTTTATTTAAATTTAAATTTAAATTTAAATTTTCCAATTTTACTTTTCGTTGCTACTTTTACATACATATTCTTCTTTACTTTAATTTTTGTTTCATTTATGTTTTTGTTTTTTACTTCTTTTAAATTTTATTGTAATATTGTATATTTTCATTTGTTGTTGCTTGTGGTTTATGTTATTATGCATTATTATTTCTTTTATTTATATATTTAGTTTTATTTTTATTTTTACTCTTAATTTTATATCTGTTTGTTTTTTTAATTTTTACTTTTGGTTTTATTTTTATTACTATTTCACTTCATTATGTTTTTAATTTCACTTTTATGTAGTTTTTTTACCATTTCCTTCTATTTTACTCTTACTTTTTTTCTACTTTTAGCTTTATTAGTTTTTAATTCATTAAATATTCTGGAAGTGTTAATTTTGGTTCCTTCATTTTATTTTACTGCTGATTTAGTTACCTGAACTGTTAATTTGGCCTTTAACAGATAATTCAAGACTTGGTGTCTGCTTTGAAAGGCTCTGCAATTCGAAAGCGTTTATAAAACTGCAAGTCCTCTCATTTGTGGAAAAACTTGAAAAACACCATAAATTGGCGTGTACACCTTTTCTGGGTGTTTGGCCGAGCTCCTTCTATTTGTGGTGTGCGTCTTGATGTTGCTCCACAGTCTCAAGCCGACTCCGAAGGGCAGATATTTTTTATGAGGAGCTTTTCATACACTCGGAGGCCTGCCATTGCCTGCCGAGGGGCGAGCGCTATTAGAAAAACTTTTTCTTAATTTTGGTGTTTCACCGAGATTCGAAGCTACGTTCTCTCTGAATTCTGACTGGTAGTCACGCACCGATATATTATATATATACATATATTCTGCTCAGTTCAAATCTTACATCCAAAAAATATTTTTAATTTTCTCCAACCAAACAAAAACACCTTACAAATGCTTACAATAATTCGAATTAGGGAAGGAACCAAATAGTTATTATTTTTGTTTAGTGTATTTGAGAAGATTTGAAGAAAATTTAAGATTATCAATTTTAACGCCTCGCAAAAAATATATAGTGGCATTGGGAATAATTGACAATAGCCATATAATATTAAATGAAGTGTTAAGGCGATTCGGTTCTAAGTAATACCTTGCTTTCTTGCTTAAGAGTTTTAATTTTAAAATCACGCTGGTAACTGATTTTGAGGAGAATTGTTTATGTGCAAATATTAGTCCGTTAACCCCAAAGGTTGTTTTTAAAGCGTCATATATGACATTTTTAACTCATTAAGCATGATAATCATAAATTAATTATTATTTATTACAGCTCTATTGTTCCTAGGTTTTTACAATAATTTTACATCAATTTTTTTACATTCACAGTTTTTGTTGTGTTAAACTTTAGTTTGATTATGCAATATTACTTCAAAAATATTATTTGTATATCAACATCGCCACGTGCTAGCCAGCATTTTGTAACGAGTTGTGTCTAGCTACGCTGTTCATTTGTTTTGTTTTGTTTTTGTTTTCGATCATATGTTCTATGTAAAAGTATTAGCAGTAAGTCATTGGCTCGTAATTTACTGAGGCTGTAGATTTATCTGCTGG
The DNA here is from genome assembly GCA_037575425.1 of Anastrepha fraterculus. Lineage (NCBI taxonomy): Eukaryota > Metazoa > Arthropoda > Insecta > Diptera > Tephritidae > Anastrepha > Anastrepha fraterculus. The sequence continues at coordinate 2,288 of JAYXIM010001689.1, read as the reverse complement.
AAAACAAAAAAACCCAAGCACGTTTCGATTGATCTTCCTTCTACCTTGAATCATTACAGAGTGTCGGGTAATAGTTAATTACATAACTGCAAAGTAATTATACTCGTATAACAATTTGTATAAATAATTCGTAACCTTTTTGTAATGCCTAGAACAAATTTCAATTTCCATGCTAATTTAATATAAAAACAAATTTGTTCTTGTATTGTTTTTGCAGTGGTAGCTACTGTGTAAAAAAAGAAAACAAATAATTCACAAACTATTACGTAATAAATAGGTTTTACACTGTGAAAAGAATTAATCAATCTTCTGAATAGTCAATCAAATGAGCCAAATAATATGACAGTCAAATATTTCAGTTTTTTTTTTCAAAAAGTTAGTTGTTTAAAGAAAAAGTGCTTAAAATATATTAGTAAAACGGAAAAGAAGAATGAATTCATCCCAATTAATGATTTTACCACAGTATTTTCCTGAATTATGAAATTTTTCTGTACAGCTGGCAAAGAATTAATGAAGTTATCTTCATGCAGAGCAATACTGTTACCTTATTATCTTTTTATTTATTTTTTTTAATTTCACTGAAAGCTTTTTCAAGCAATTGAATCTAAGTGACATATTTTTTTAATTGAATCTAGGTGACACATATTACTCATACATTCTATTAACGCTTGGTATTCACCCAGCTGTATATTACTTTGTCAGCGTCTGAAGAAAGTGTACACCATGCATTGGCAATTGTGATAATTTAGTTATTTATTTCAATATAAATTACATATTTTTTTGTATAAAAATACGGTTCATACTGCAATAACAACCATACAAGTGCAATGCAAAAGTTTGTAACTTTGTAGAAAATTAATAAAAATTCGAAAATTTTTCATCAAATTTTTCTTCAAAATCTCCACTAAAATTCTGGTTATGCAGTTTTAAGTTTTAATATAAAAAAGGGTACATTTCAAGTGGCTCAAAATTCGCATCGAGTTTTGACAATTTTTTCTTGACGTGTTGCACATTTTCTCCATGGAACGCACGTACGATGTTTTTTTTCCGGCGCTGGCGGTAAACACTGCAATAAATAACTACATTATAAGGACTTATTGCAAAGTTTTGACAATTTACTTCCCACTCATGTAATATTTGTAATTTTTTATGAAAATATAGTTCATTGGCCTATGTCTCAAACATTGAGTAATTAAAAAAAAATCTTCTATATAAAGAAAAAGGGCAACACCCTCAAGGAAGAAAATTATCAAAATTCAACGAGAGTTTTGAGCAACTTCAAACGTGTTTATTCGAAATTTTTGTGAAACTTCCCATTAAAAAGAATGTTTGGCCTCCTTTTGAATTTGTACAACTGTTGGAGAATGAACTATGTTTCCATGAGAAAAGTATTAAAATTAAAAAATAAAGCAAATAAATTATCAAACCTGTGCTGTAATTATTTTACGCATTGCATGTAAAACTAAAAGAATCACTCAAAATATTAGATTTCAAGTTATGTACCTACTTTAGTAATACATATTAATTTAAACATAAATATATATGTATAGCAATTCAAAAAAACCTGTTACATTTTTATTGTAGTAGCTTTTGCGATCGAGTGAGTCTAAACTTGATGACAGGGTGGTAATATATTCTGCCCAGGATGGTATGTAAACTCAGAGCCTTTATTCCCGATTATACGTTCCAAGCTGATTCCTCCAAGTTGAAGTTTCAGCTATCATGGTGGCTGTGCTTCCTTTAGGTAGAAATGGTTTCATATATAGTAATAGATACTAAGCGTCATCCAGATTGAATTTAGATTTATCGATTCATTTGCTTTCAATCATACACTTGCGCTAGATATGCAACGATCTCTACTTTAGACCAGACCACAGCTGACTTAAGTAACATACAAGGAAACTGCATGCCAGATAAACAAACAGTTTCTTCATGGAAAATTTGTATGCATATGCCATTGGCAAGCTACTATTTGGGAAATTTTCCTTTATGTAGGAAAAGATAACTAGTGAAAGAAACTCCAGCGCACAGCTTTGTAATTTGATTTCACAGCTCATTTCGATATAAATATTTAATAAATACATAATAAAAAATTACATTGTTAATATATAATAAAAATATAAGAAAGGGGTTAATATTGCATTTGTAATTAAAGTGTTTTGCATTCAAAATTTTAAATGACAAATTACATAATGTAGTTTGTGATTACTCGTGGAGAGTGAATTACGATGAAATGTTGTTGTTGTTGTTGTTGTTGTTGTAGCAGTATAAACATTCCCCATTCATAT
>JAYXIM010001688.1:0-38561 GCA_037575425.1 Anastrepha fraterculus | reverse complement strand
CTCTGAAATTAAAAAAACCAAAAAGATTTCATTAAGGTAATGTTAGATCTAGCAATTAATTGAAGAAATAAGCAAAATAAATTTTTTTGACAAAATGGCGGTTTCTCAAAAAAAAAAAAAACAAGTCGATTTTTGACCAAAATGTTGGCCTTAAATGGTTAATAAAGAAATATTATATATATCAGTGAGAAAAAATCTTTAATTAATTACTAAATAAGTAAATAATATATATTTAAAAGGCTTGTGTTAAAGTTTGAGACTAATCGGTTTAGCCATTTGCGAGAAATGTTGGTCACCGACTTTGAAAACACCATTTTGAGAAAAACGCGTTTAAAGTTTGATAAGCACTTTCAAGCACCCTGAAATGCCTTTTAAAATTTGCGTGTAACTTCACCGGAACGATATTAAATTTTCTATGTGTATTCGTTAATATATGTGCATTAAAAAAATACGATTTTTTGAAAATTCTAACCATATATAACCCCTTAAATGAAAACTCTCGATTTGAAGAGGTAAGAGTAATAATGTTCAATTCCGCACAAAGTATATAGGGTAATACGAATATTTTTTCTTGACAGGCTGTATATTAAATATGCTGGAAAAAAATCGAACTAGATTAAATTTTTGTAGATGGCTGACGGGCTTGCCTTATTCAAAAGTTATCTATAAAACCAAGTGGCCAAGAAGAAAGTTCGTGCGGTTTTCAAAATTTAAAACTGGAAATACATTTTCTTTCTTTTCAGTGTTTACATTTTATTGAGATCAATAAACAACTGTTCTTACTGAGGACTTACTACAAAAGTATATAAAAAAATAAGTTAAATTACAATTATTTTGTTTTATAATACATTATTGTGATCCTATGCACCGATAGTGGTTAAAATTTTAATTATTTTCTGACAGATTTCGCATGGGCACATCGGGCTTATTCGAGGCACGTAATCAAAGAGGCACCCTGTTGTTTTCTGATGCTCGGTACTATTTTGCATAGTTAGGTGTAAATAAAATATTGGAGTTATCTGTGAATATTTTCCTTGCCTATTGCGATATTGGCGGTAATTCACTACTGAAAATGACATAGAAAATAACGAAGCAATATTTCAAACAAAATTTGTATGTTGCCGATTTAAAAGATTTTGCGCTAATTTTTTGTGACAGTTTGGAAGCTATATGTATTTTTGCCAAAGTTGCCAGAATTTCACCTCGAATGTGACACTTTAAAAAATCGTGCCACACAACGGTTGCGATTACAACGCGAATACGCCCTATACCCAATTCGCCAGAGTTCAGAAATTCAAAGCTGAGTAGCGAAAGTTATTAGCTTGAGGTTACGGTACGACAAAAGATTGTGTACTAAAGATGCCGAAGGGCCAAGGAAACTTATCTATCGAATATAAACAGATTTTCTTAGACGCTATAATTACTTTAAAGAAAGATTGGGAAATAATTTTCACCACCAATTTTTACAGAAAACAACTCTTGCACAGCGCCTGCTGTGACTAACGAAAAAAAGGTAATACTAGCCGTGCTAGATCCAGACACATTAAAACCATTTTCACGCAAATGCAACAACAACAAAGTGATCGCGTTAGAGATTGGGTTCAACTCATGGATCTGTCGGTTCATTTGGCTTTTCGTCGGTGGTTTGGCAACATAAGCTTTACTGGCAAGTGAAATTATATGAAGTAAAGTGAAAAAGTTTTTGATTCACAGATAGATTTCATATTGTGTGAGGTTTCTTACAAAAAATCTAAACACCTTTCTAACTACTACGGCAAACTGATAACATTTGAACTGATTCAGCCTTGGAAATCGCCGATGTTCTTTAAATATGGTTCTCTTGAAAGTGTCTATTACTTACAGTTCCTTCATCTTCTATTAATGTTTCATCTTCAAAAATGTCCTGTTCCAAACAGTAAATGTTGTGTATAATTATATTAACGATTGAGTTAGACTCATTTTCCTTGAAATTAATAATCATTTACATCTTGTTTTAGGTACCCCGAATGCATTTTCTACAACAATTCTGGTATAAGAATATAAGAAATTGCTTATGTTTCTTGTTATTCGTACTACCAAAACAGAAATTTTCTGTCGGTGCTGTCAACACCCATGATAATGAGCCGGATCGTTTCCGTGGGAATTGATTGTGGTGCTTAGCTGGATGACCGGAGGAGACAGGCAAACTATCACTACCGGTACTTTGCTCAGATACTGTTCAATCTTGACGCTAAAGCAACTGCATTGCTCGCAGCGATAATCTTTGTAGCGATGTAGTCTGTAGCGACAGCATGTTTTCGATCGAACTGATTTTATATCACACGAAATTTAATTTTTGTATTTATTAAATCTAAGGACTTTACAGACTATATAGAGCTGAAAATAACTAAAACGATTACAACGATTACGATTATAAACGATTATAACGATTACATAATATTAAAAAAAATTGTAAAATAAACTATTAAAAGTAAGAATTCAAGGGATTAAAAAAATTACCTTTGGCAGGGTAAAATCAAGCGGGACAGCATTACTTCTTCACCATCAACCTTTTCTTTTGTCCCGAATGGAACATAGGGCATCTTTGAAGTTTCAGTTGCATAACTATTTCCAATTCCATTCTGTTTTCCCAAACCCGACGTGTTCGCTGCCATAGCCGGTGAACTTTTAACATTTCTGTGAGAGTACCACTTGGGCAGTTACAAGCCTAGGGAAGATTTGGTGGCCTCCACAGGTAAGATGACTAGATACTCTATAACATGAAACCGAGTTTAACCTGAAGAACGAATGTGTTTCGCAGCCGTTCGTTCCGAGACATACGCCTTCGTGAAGCCTTTAAAATATATATGGCAAAGTAGCCCCCCAAAATTTTCCCCTTCGTCTTCAGCTATGCTTGCTCAGGTTACTGGGGCGTTCCATGTGGAAGTGAGAGTAGGAATTGAGGTTATAGAATGCTGATAGCTGCTTCTTCAGATATATTCAGAATGCGGTGCTTAGAGCATTAAATTATTTAATGATTCGATAAATAGGTTCGATAAATAGGGCACAAAGGCGCAATAAAAATTATGGGGGATCCCAAGACTAATGGAAGCGAAAACCTGATAAGAGAGCAAAAAAAGAAAATAAAAAAATGGTTAAATAACATTTTGCAGGAAACTTGGTAAGTGGAATAGGCATTAGTATACTTACAAAAACTTGAATTCTTCTGGTAAAATAAATATTTAAATTTTAAATAAATATGGCGGATACGCATCGTGTCACCAAATATGCTCATAGAAACCTTTCTTCCTTTTCTGCTTCTCCAACATGTGTACTACCGTTCCCCCCATGGATCCTTGCCTTGCTTTGCCAAACATCAGATCTTAGATTTTTTCCAACACCAAACTATCACCTTGAGGGCAGTCAGCTCATAAGTGGAATAATTATTTATGTTGAATACTTTTCTCCATAAGTAAATATATAAAATATTCATATGTATATCTAACAAAAAAAATTTACTTCAGCACTTATTATGTATGTTTGTATAATAGTACACGTATGAGGAATAATTGATAGTTACTGAGCCAATAAGCCATGGCTTGTAACCTAAAGAGATCTCTAAGAGCTGCGGAGTTGAGTTTATTGAATTTCGTTGACTTGAAATTCCTGTTGGATTATTTTATTAGGGATCTTTTTCTTTTTTTTCTGATTGGTGCGACAACCGCCTAAGCGATACTAGCCGATGATAACAAATGGCACCAGTCGCTACTTTCTTGTGATACCCGGCGCCAGTTGGACACAACAAGTGAAACCAAGTTCTACACTACCTGATCTTTCCAACGCAAAATAGGATTTCCTGCTCCTCTGCTACCGCCAGCTGTCACCACCACATCAAATACTTTCCGAGTCGAAGAGTATGTATCCATTCAGACGACATGACCTAGCTAGTGGAGCCGCTGGACCTTTATTCACAGCACCATGTCTATGTCGCCGCAAAACTTATACAGTTCATTTTTTTATCGTCTTTAATAATCGCCGTCCCCAATGTGCAAAGTTCAAAATTCTCCCGCAAAATTTTCTCTCAAACACTTCAAGCGACGCTTCATCGAATGTTGCCATAGTCCAAGCTTCTGTGCCACACAATATGGGCATGATGAGAGACACAACGAGCTTAATTTTTCAATTTGTCACAAACCAGATAAATTGAATGAAATCTAAGTATGCTACTCATTGACAGTTATGTCTTTTGCTGCCCATATCTGCTTGCCACACACATTTAAAGCAGCCAAAGCATATTTCGTTAGACGCAAATCTAATCGAATTCAATTTCAAAGCTGTGAAGTCGAATTATCAATATCGCTCAATATCTGGTGCAATTTATATTGGCCGATACGAAGAGAGAGAGAGTGTAAGCGCAACGATGATTGGAAGAGAAAGAATAAATGCTATAAAAATGTCAGCAGTTGGAAAAAAAGAAACGAACAAATAGAAAAATTATATGTATACAATAAAATCCAAAAAAGAGAAAAGGAGAAAGAATGAAGAAAAACATCGAGACAACAACTTGGGCAACACATTTTCCACTCTATTTATTACCAGAGTAAATTGAGTTTGTGACAATTTTGGTTTGCTTATTGTGACGCTGTTAGCCTGGCCGATAGCTTTTTATTTTATTTTAGTTTATTTTATTTGCTTTTCATTGATTTCTTTATTTTCTTTTGTTAAAGACAGCATAACAACAACAAAAATGGAGAGAGGTAAGTCTCGTATTGTGCGCGAAAGAAAAGAAAACTGAATAGGAGCTGCAAATCGAATTTAAGCTACCCCACACAAACGTTACAACAACAAAGTCACCAACAACATCTTTGAGGCGCTTAAAAAAGTTGCGGAAAGCATATAACTTTTGAAATGTACAACAAGTATAAATATAAATAAATAAATTGGTAACATGTTGCAAGTAAACTTGAGACAAGTAAAACTTTCATTGTGCGACGGCATTGAATGGCAACAAATTGTATGAGAGTGCTGTCGTCGTAAGTGAGTGCCGATACCGGAAGTGGGTGCACTCCGATACTCACATGTATACATACATACGCTGATACAGAAGTACATAGTAGAAAGGAATGTGTCAAAAGGTTTGTTTAGTGAGTGATTTAAAAGCAGTTTCTATGCAGCACTGCTGGCGTGGCAGGATGCAGTTTTGCTTCGTGGGTTGTGGGTGAATGGGTCGTACGAGTGGAAGTGCGTCAATAAAAGTGCAATTGCATACATAGGCTTGTTGTTAGTCTAAATTGGGAAATCCGGCAGAAAAGAGCATACAAAGACATAAAAGCACTAACAACACTACATTTCAACATTTTAGGGGCAATAAGGAGGATTCATTCATTCGCCTTAGAATATTGTCGAGCGCAGCGTTCATAGCTTCTGAGTAATATGCAGCGCTGGCAGGGAAATTCTGAGTTGTTCTCCACTAGACAATCAACTTGTTTATTTTTCCTTTATTTATTTATTCTTGAATGTATTGTGGGCGCAGCAGATAAGTTAGACCGAAAATTTGGTCGACAAGTGCATTTACTGAGCGGAATATTTTTTTTTGGACTGGTTCAACAAACAATGTCGCAACAAAGTTCTGCTGAGCAAGCGATAAAATCTACAATAACACATACACACATATGCCACAAGTGTATTTGTGTGAGAGTGACACCGAGTGTCGAGGGGTTAAAAGTTAAGAGTTTTGCTTTGGTTGCTGAAACACCCTTAAAGGCTTTGGGTTTATCATTATAACTATTACTTGTATTGTTAGAGTGCACTGCGACCTTAAGGTTTGTAGATCTTTTGCGCCGCCTTAAAGCATTTAACGCATTGCCTTAAAATCTATTTCCGAGAGGAACCTTAAGCCCATATTATGGAACTATTGTCTAGTTGCTGGTCGAGTAGTCATGACTACTATTATTGTATCGCGCTTAGTTTATGTATGGCGATTAATCTCGGTATACAGAAATCGCAGATAACATCCTTGAGTTTAAAAAACAAAAAAATAAATAAATAATTGGCGCGTACACTTCTGTTAGGTGTTTGGCCGAGCTCGTCTTACTATTTGTGGTGTGCCTCTTGATGTTGTTCCACAAATGGAGGGACCTACAGTTTCAAGCCGACTCCGAACGGCACATATTTTTATGAGGAGCTTTTTCATGGCAGAAATACACTCGGAGGTTTGCCATTGCCTGCCGAGGGGCGACCGCTATTAGAAAAATATTTTTATTAATTTTCCTTTCACCGAGATTCGAACCAACGACCTCTCTGTGAATTCCGAATGGTAATTACGCACCAACCCATTCGGCTACGGCGGCCATCCTTGAGTTTACTTTTAAGACAATTTCCTTTTTAACACTTTGCGCTCGTGGCCTTTTTCGGTTGTGCGAACCAGTAACTCGGGAAGATTTCGACCAAATTAGGTAAACATTTTACAGGCACTTTGGAAACATTTATAAGCCAACGAGCGTATACAAATTATAAAATTTCACCAGTTCATTTATTCATATGTCGAAAATAACGATTTTTTTAAATACCTAATACATCATCAAAACTACCGATGCCATTGTCACTGGTTGTGTGATCAACTACATTTTCCAACATTCAACGTTCTTGTTCCCAACAAATGCATTGGAAAAATATATGTTCAGTGTCATCTTCGACTGCGGCACCCTATATGCATGTGGGGTCTTCGTATTTTCCTATTTTGAACAGGCATTTCTGGAAATACCCGTGCCCCGAAAGCATTTAAGTTATTTAAAACTTGACTTCACCGGAGTTCCCAATGAACGAAGTGGTTACGTCTTTTATTAACCTGACCGTCCATTTGTCGCGTGTTTCGTTTTCTTTTCGTTTCTTACCGCAGCCTTATCGTTTCGTCCTTTATTTCGCGCGTTGAAAGTTTGATTACTCATTCTTCCGTCATCTTCTTCTTTAAAGCTTACAATATTTTCCTCTCGAAGGCTATTCAATTTATCGGTATTGAACCGCTTATCCCTTGAACAGCTGGCCCTGATATTGTGCGATAGGCAGATACAACTCTCAGAGCTGTCGTTCGTTATAGCGATGTTAGGAGCTTACACCGGTGATTTGCCTTTATGGTATTTACCCACAGCTCAGCTGACCCCACGGTCAGCAGCGGGTACCCGTTAGTAGCGGGTACCGCCTCTGCCAGTGTCCATTAATAATAGCCGTATTAGCATCCAAAATTTGAGTTAAAGTTTTAATAGGCAACTTTATTTTATTCAGACCTTTCAAATTCAATGTGTCCTTCGCTTTGTCAGATTAGTTCTAGTTTGCTGTGATAAATTTTGAAATTTCCCTTTTAGCCGTTGAGCGCACATCTTACATCAAAAATTTTGAAATCATAAGCCATTTAAATCTTAATACATAAACAAATATGACGCAAATAAGAAATTCTAATACATTTTTTGTGTGTTTTTAATGTTTTTTTTGTAAGTAACATATTTGCTCAAATTTTAACTCTTTTGTGGATAACTCCCTTAGTGTTGGAGCTATTCTGTTAAAACTTTGCACAGAATTATCTTCCAATAAAACTACAGTTGTTTCAGAAAATAATGAATCGGATCTCTTTAACATTTGATGCAAGATTGTTTCTAAATAATCTTTCAACCCAACATCTATTTACAAATACCGTTATCGCACATTTCATGAACAAATTTCCGGTTTAGTCAAAGTTAGCCTTTCCATGATACAAGAATACTTGCACAATTTTATGTATGTACTATTCTTACAGCATTTTCGATTGTAGGATCTCCAAAGTGTCCTGGAATTTACCAAACCTGGTAGATTATCTCAGTATAGTTTCCTATAAGCTCTTTCCTTTTCGTGTTTTAGCGTGGCTGCGTAGTACTGCGTTGCCTACACCACAGAGGTACTTTGAATCTATGGAGGGAGTTGATTCTCCTCTTTTACTCAAGTTTTTAAAATAAAATAAATAAAAAAAAATGGCAAGGACACTTCTGTTAGGTATTTGGTCGAGCTCCTCCTGCTATTTGTGGCGTGAGTCTTCATGTTGTTTTACAAACGGTAGGACCTCCAATTTTATCCGATTCTGAAACGGTTTTTTCATGGTAGAAATACACTCGAAGGTTTGCAATCACCTTCCGAGGTGCGACAGCTATTAGAAAAAAACTGTTTCTATCATTGTGGTGTTTCATGCATTTCATAAACCTGCATACTCCCGAATGGTAGCCAGGCACCAACCCATTCGGCTCGGTAACAAGTTTTTACTCAATTGAAATACGACCCGTACTCAGAATGAAATCTACTTCTGGGAATTATTTCATACTACCTAATATCCGTTTATTTCACGGCTCGGGAGTAAAAGATTAATTTTTTTTCCTGATAAAAATAATTAATTAACGAAAGTTGAAAGTAAAATGTGGACATAGGAGCAGGGTCTGCATCTTTTCCCCGCAATTAGGATTAATAGAAGCTTACAGATTCCCAGACTACGTTAATGTTTCTTAGGCCGGAACTTTGCAAGTAATATAGTTTGTCTCCAAAGTTGAGAAAGGTCCATCATCCTTGCGCTTTCAAGCTTTACTTTTCGTGTAGACAGTCAATCAAAGAATTGAGATCGACAAGAATTAGCTCGATATGCGTTGAAGCATTTTGTATATCCCTGCTATCTCCTCGAAAGGACCATATTGGGTCGTATGATTTTGTGATGTCATAGGAGAAGAAGAATGCGCGGAGAAATTGGCTGAGACATGACTTGACGAACCGAGTTTAAGCATACCAACACATTTGTTCTTATTTCTAGAAGTTGAGAAGAATGCTAGAACGGCCACTATCATCAAATTAACTGAAATGGTGTCCAGTTCTCATTGGCCATCGCTCAACTAATAAAAATCACTGTTATTGCCGAGGCTTCAGGAAATACTAAAGTTTGCTCACGGGAATATCCACCAGCTTTCTCACCAAGCACCAGAAGCAATAAGTCATATTGTTCGCCCGTATAAAGATTTCTGGTTGATCATGTTTTGAGTAACTTGAGGCACAGATCTGTTGGGCATCACAAATCACATATGGCCACCGAGTGAACTCTTGATTAAGCAATAGCCCATCTAACAGTCGCATCAGGCAAATAAAGAAGATTTTATGCCGGAAATATTTATTGGACCATTTGAAATGACATCTGGCTTGACATATTTTTATGGAAAACTGTTTTTTGCTGTGTTCGATAATAAATAATCAAAATTTAGTAAAACTATCTTTAATATAAAAATCGATCAGTAAATTTATAGATAATAACAAATTAAATAAATAATGAAAAGATACAATCTAAAAGATGGCTAGGTATCTTTAAAAAAACAATTGGTTCTAGAGTCGTATTTTGAAATTTTCTCTGGAGTTCCTTGCATGTAAAGCTGGATTTGGATTATCCCAACCAAATTCTTTTTTTTATTCCTTGATAACATTGGCTTGGGGTAAAAAGAAATTCAAATAGTTTAAAATAGTTTTATAGTCGATCTTTAGCTCCTGGGCGATGCTACGACTGCGTCAACTTCGAGTATGTCTGTGCGTTTATCGACATTTTCGATGACGAGCCTACCTGTGCGAGTTGCATCTTTAACATCAAAAATGCCTGAACAGATTCGACGAAACCAAAATTGCATGCAATTAGCTATTACAGTATCCACACCATAAACATCATTCCAAATTTCATTTTTCGCCTTAACAAAAATAAAAACTGTAAAATATACCGAATTTTCTCTTTCTTGAATTCCATTCTTAACACCCTGTGACTCCCAACTGAAAAGAAAAAACAAAAGGCAGCAGAAGATTTTTTTAATGTGAAATGTCACCTTGACAACGAGCATAAATTTTAAATTGTTTGAGCGATTCTTCACGAGATGTCGTTCTCTACAACCATTTACCAAGAAAATGGCGGATCTTTTTCCCATACTAATATCATATATACATTTAGATTTCAATTTTAAGAAGAACTATCAACTAAAGCCTGCCGAGCTGCAAAGCAAATTCTTACCCTTCTCAATAAATTTCTAGTTACGTCACTGTATAATAGGATAGGTATGTCAGTTAGAATTTTTGTGTCAATGTATTTGACATGAAAATTTGAATTCTGTTACTTACGCTTTTTGAATAATTTTATTTTTGGTTTTTTCGCTTACTCCAATACAAAATTAAAAAAAAAGGAGAAAATATATATAAAAGCATTTTACTCAACTACTCAAGTAACCAACTGTTGTTGCTGCTGTTAAATAAACAACTCAAACAACTAGGCTGTGGAATGGAAAACAAGAATACAATGCAGTCAGAGATACTGCGAAGAAAGTGGTGCATTGAGGTCCGGGGCGCACTAAAATTGACAACGCTTACGGCGAAATTGAAAGGCGACTGGACGCAATGCAATTCAGCGAAAGACTTTTCTGGAAAAAAGTTTTGTCAAAGTTGACAAAAGTAAAAAGACAAGATATTTAAATATACAAAATTTGTACATACATATTTATGCATATATGTATGTATGTATGCATCAACATATAAAAAATTGTAAAAAAGATGCAAGCGGAAGCAAGAGTAATTTTTTATTTCTTCTGCAAACAATTTTTTTAAACCAAATTTTGCTGGAATTGCACTTTTTTCAATGACATATTTTATTTTCCTCTTTCTGCTTTCTCGTTTCGGGCACCCTTTTCCCCCCCGTTTTGTGCAAAAACTTTCTTGTAAGTGCATTATTTCCGGCTTTTATAAAGTTTTCATTATTTATGCGGTGAACAAGTAAAAATGTGCATTGAAGTTTGAGTAGGAAGTAGAATATTGCCCGAGGGGCTGGAATAGCAAAGATTCGTGCTTGCTCTGCTGCCGCTTGGGGCATTTGTATAGTTGCAACTTACTACGTACTTACTACTTACTACTTACCAGTTACAAGTTGCAACCTGCTGCAGCAGCCAGTAATGCCGCGAGTGCCAAGTGCATTATGGTGCATTTTGTGGTTTGTGTATGCGGCATCGTCGGAAAAAAGCAAAACCTTTTATTTATTGAGCAAAGTTTTGTGATTTCTTGTGCCGCCGGCTGGCAAAGTGTTTTCAACATTGACATCAGTGTCATCGTCGGTAGCTACTTTCAATGCTTTTTGGCCTCTTGCCTCGGCTTATAAAAATTTGATTTTTTTTCTCAGTAGTTGAACAAGTTACAAAGCGTAATGCATTTTTGAGCTAGTTACATTTTACAACAACACTCCTTGTACCCGAATATACATTGTTTACATAAAAAATAAAATAGTATGTGTGAGTGTGTGATTGAATTATGCATTCGCTTGCTGCTTGTTTTTTGTTTATTGCTCACTTTCTTTGTGCACTTAAATTTAATTTTTTGACTTACAACAACTCTTATTGCTTACATGCTCAGCAAAAGTCGCTAAAAAAAATAGAATAATAGCCATAAAATAAAATTAAAAAGTCATATAACTAAATTGTGGCGCTAAGTATGGCAACCAAAGTGCAATGAAGTTTTATGAAGAAGGAGTTTTTCTGAAATAATGACTTTTCCCTTGAGATTCGCGTAAGCCGTGCTCACTTACAATTTTTTATGTTAAATTTCAGTGCTAAATAGAAAATGTTAAATACATACGCGAGAATTCAAAAAAAAAAACATGTTCATACAGTGGTTAAATGAAACATATTTTAAAGCCAATTGTGCAGACCGATACGAAAAGACAAACTAAAGAAATATTTATTGGTGCTTAGTGTCGAAGAATGAGGTTAATTCGATGAAAAGGACATGTTGTGAAGGATTCTTTTTAATCAATTTAATTTTAATCCAACATCTGATAAATTTTCTGTAAATTTTCAATACAGTGACGCTGAAGTACTCATAACTTGGTCAATTTTGCTCCGTTCCACAATATTCTAAAATACTATGCATACATTTAAGAAATTTAAGAGCTCAAATAAAAAAAATGCAAGTGTGCATTCAAATATTTGCGATGCATTGCAAAAATTATTTAAGTAAAATCATCTTAGAATCATCTTAGGTAGGTGGGTAAAATGGTTGAAGTACCACTCTTGCCCTCTCCGTTATGAAACCTCCAACAGGCAGTGTTTACAACCAGCCAGTTTTGTTGAAGTAATGGAGAAGATTGATGGGATTTAGGTTGATACACTGCCCCAGACTATCGAAGAAGGGAGCACCCAGCTACCTTAATCATCTAGCTGTCAAATCGGACATTTACAGAGAAAGTGCTCAAGAGTCTCCTTCTCTGAAAGGTCCCCACAGCTTCTGCAATGGGGGTCAATTGGTAACTCTAGCTTTTCTGTGTGTGTGCTGATCATTCCATGACCGATAAACATACTTACGAGTTTGGTAATAGAATGTTGTGGAGTCTCCAGGTCTTTCTGAGTCCTCCGTCTATTGTATTGATGCCAAAGAGTTTTCGAAATAGTACACGAAATGGAGCTCCATCTCTGAGAAATAAGTTGCGCAATTCCCCTGTAGTAACAGTTAGGGGGATGCCGTTGATCGAATAGGAGGTCCCTGCCACCTATTGCTGGTGAGTTCATTAACTTATTCAATCCCCTTTAAGTTCATATGTTCTGGAACGCAGACCGGTGAAATGTTACTTGCACACCTAAGAGATTTGATCGGCTCGTTATAGGAGTTGACTAGTTTGGATATGCATCATGGCGTCATTAGAGACTTCATCGCGGCTTGACTATCGTAAACGAGGCATCAATACGTTAAACTTGGAAAAATCCATACGTTGGACATCCAGAGTACGACCTGTGGCTTGAGTCCCCGTTTTTTGCCGATTTTAGATTTGCAGGAGTAGGAAGCTATATTAACTTTCTTTACTCGATTTTCAACATGTAGTTTTCAATGGAGTTTGGACTCAAGTACCAATTTAAAATACCTAATTTCCGATGAATGCGGGAGAACGTGGTAATTTGAGAAGTCTAAAGTGTGGAGGTTTATATTTTCTTGAAAATAGCATCAGCTCCCTTTTGTCAGAGTTGACTCTGAATTGAATTTTTGAACGCATTTTTCGTTATTATTTCTAACTATTATTAATTTATGAATAAGTAAACAATTTGTAATATATGTTTATAATAAAAGAACAGAGTTTCTAATTAAATTCAGGTCAGTATTTGAATTCAATTCGATCGAATCATTTGCAGGATATGCAGTTCCGGACTAAGACCAATAAGAAAGATTCGGATGGGAGTTAGTAAAGAAAGATCTAATTTCGAATCGAAATATATGTGAATAGCTTTAGTAATACCAAGGCAAATCTATTATCTTTTTTTTTCTTTGTATAATATTTTTTTAACACAATAGTTTTTTTTATTATAATTTTTATTTATTTAAAAATGCAAAGAATTCGCAAAAATATCTAAAAGCACAATAATCAATTCACTCGCCACTTTAAATTGGTATAAATTCAAAGTCAATAGCTGTATTGCCTAACTGAAAGCACACAAATGAAACCTAAAGTTGACCCTATATATTTATAAGATATTAAAATGTTGATATTGCAACTTGGATATAGATTGGTACTTCGGCCTTTTCCGACAGATGATTGCGCAGCAACATTTTAACCAGTTTGGGCTACTTTTCTGTGTTTTTTTTTTTTTTTTGTGTTTTTTTTTGTTTTTAAATATTTATTATTTTACTATTACTATCTTTCTAGTTTTATTATTATTTTTCAGGTGTTTTTTCAATGTTTAACAAAAAACAATATTCATTCAAGTTTCAAACTCTCCGAAAATGTTAAGAAATTTCCACAAAATTTTCATCACAATTCCATGGTTCTTAGAAAAGTTGGCCTGGAATTTTATAGCTTATAAAATTTTTGTATAAAAAAGTGCAAACTTTCATTACAATAAAAGAGAAAATGAGCTAAACTGGCAAATGTTGATGTGTTTTGTTATTTTGAGAGGAGGAGGCGCTAACGGGTTAAGGTTTCAATAAATAAACCAAAGAAAATTAATAAAAACCGTGGTAAAATTGTTGTTGTTAATAATTTACTTCATTTATTTAAATACCTAATGGATTGGTACCGTGACTACCATTTGGAAGTGCGCAAGCTCGAATCTCCATACATCAAGCACCAAATGATTTAAACCATTTTTTTCTTATAAGAGTCGCCTTCTGCAGGCAATGGCAAGCCTCCGAGTATCAGAAAAACGTGAAAAAGCTCCTCATAAAAAATATGTGCCGTTCGGTGTCAGCTTAAAACTGTAGGTTCCTCCATTTGAGGAAGAAAGTTAAGACGCACACCACAAATAGAAGAAGAACACCTAAAAGGGTGTAAGCGCCAATTATATATATGTAGGTATATTTGTATAATCATTTTAATGCAGTTAGTTGTTGGAAAATGCTTCTGTTCCACTTGCGCTAATTAGCTCAATTTATTCTTCAATTTACAAAACAAAAGGTTAGACATCCCCATAACATAAGAGTGGTTTTAAACTGAAAACCTATAAGAAAAGTATAAGATTCTTGGGAAAATATTCTACTGATAAAATTAAAATTATCTAAAGGTAAATTTTGTAGCCCGACAAGCAAAAAAATAAGAAAATTTCCATTAATTGTACTAAGCTCACTGTCAAAAAAGCGCAAAGGTTGTGATATTATAATTACAAAAGGAAAGTGAACTTCATCAGCAACGAAATAACTAGAGATTAAAAATAATCGGCGCCATCATAATAAGGTTTTCTGCTTTTTTAATGAATCAAGCCTCTCCTCTTCCATCTACTCCTATTCTTTGATACCTATCAGTTCAGGCTTAATTTCGCCTTCGCAAATGACAACAAAAAGAAAGCGGTGTACGGATATTTACGTGGTCTGATCTAGATGGCTACAAAAAACCTTTTTCATATTCCCTTTTCGTGTATCATAATTCTAAATAACACCAACGCGAACAACAACAATGATAAATATCAGAAAAACACTAAATGCCAGTAACAACAGCCGCAGCAGACATTTTTTAATTCTTTCTGCTTCTAGCATCAGTTCATAGCATAAGCAGGCGGAAGGGAATGCGCTTCTATAATTGCAGTAAAAAACGAAGGTAGTGAAAACAGGAAGCAGTAGCGACAAAAGAGCGAAAGCAGAGAAGAAAGGAAAGATGTCAAAAGCAGATCCGTATACTTGGGAATGGATGTGTAAATGTACACAAACTTAAGTACTCACGTATATACCAGACAGATTATTACCATATTGTGCATTAATGTGCTTAAATGTACACACATTTACTTAGATACATTTATATATGTAAGCAAGTACATCTGGGTTCACAATAATAGCAGCGCAAAATATTTGACTATTTATTTATAATGCAATGAATAATGAAAAAATAGTTCATTCTACTTGAAAAGTCATATAATGCAAAGTTTTAAGCTAAATACCAAATTAAAAAAAAATAAAAAAAGTTTCATCTCAGTTTCAAAATTTGTTAGTCAGAATTTCTAGAAAAATTGTCAAAATTCGCATTAAGTTTTTATATGTCATTTTTCAATACAACGAATGCTTGCAATTTTTTTATACAGAGATGATACACAATACCGTCAAATGGGTAAAAATAGATTTTTTAGTCAGTTATAATTGGACCTTATACCAAAATTCATTGGGCTATGAAACTGCGTAGGAGGAGCAGGACAAACATTTAATAAAAAAGTAATAAGCGCCAATCGCATACAAATATATATAAAGGGTTTTCCAATAACAGGTGTTGTTTTTAATAGTCCGCTATTTCGGTAGATGTCACTTTTGAATTTGACAAGTAGAAACTACGCCATTAATAAAGATGGAACGGCACACGCTTAAACAACGCATTGAAATTATTAAAGCTCACTATAAATTTGGTGAAAATTTGGCAGAGACGGTTCGTAAAACTCGAAAATTTTTGGGTCATCCTGAAGCACCTTGTCAGACCGCAATACAGAAATTGGTGAAAAATAGCGATCTGTTGGGACAAGTTAGTGATGTGAAGAATAAAACCCGTGCACGTCGCTCAAGAACAGCCGAAAATATTCCTGTTGTAGCCGAAAGTGTTGAAGAAACCCCAGGTTTGTCCATTCTTCGTCGTTCCTTGGAATTAGGCATTCCACAAACGGCATTACACCGTATTTTACATAAAGATTTGGGTCTTAAGGCTTACAAAGTCCAATTAACACAAGAACTCAAGCCGGCGGAGCATCAACAACGTCGTGCTTTTGCAGATTGGGTCGTTGGAATGCATGAAAATGATCCGCAATTCCATCGAAAAATCATACATTTCCACTTCGGTGGCTTCGTCAACAAGCAAAACTGTCGGATGTGGGGCTCAGAAAATCCAAGAGTTATTGGCAGTTATTTTTACACCACAAATCTATTTCTTTTGATATCAAAAAACAAAAAAAAAAAAAAAAAAATTCAATATCTATAATATCTATAATTATATACATAGTGAACTAGGTGCTGAAATAGCGCACTTTTGCAAAAAAAAAAAACAAACAGAAATTATGTAGTTAGTTCAAATTGGTTAAATGTGTTTATTGATTCCTCATCTAATAAATATTTTGTGGAGCATTTATTATTATTTAAACTTCTACTCACCTGCGAGGTAAACTCTCTATTAACTTTTGACATCTTTTCAAGGGAATAGAGTTCCATGCTTCCTGTACTCCTTGCCATAGTTCAAAGCTAATTTTAATTTTTTTTATCCAATTATTTGCAAATTTCGTTCAGATTTTTAACGGTTAAGGTCAGAGTTTTGTGTTGACCAAACCAGAATTGCAATTCTTGCTTTGGAAAGTCAATTCGTTACCACTTTGCTGTAGGCTTGGGGACATCATAATGCATGAATAACCAGTTTAGTGGCAAGAACTCGAAGAAATATGGCTTCATCGTATTTTTGATAAAGTTAAGGTAAGCAAACTAGCCATTTATTCTCACTATTGGGCCAACTCCATTCCAAGAAAATTGTCCACAAAGTTATTCCCAACGTGCTTTTTGGCCTTTGTTGTAAAACGAGGATTGAAGTCTTAGTTTTTTCGCGATGTACAAAAGTCTTCACATCAGAGCTAATCGTATTAAATTCAGTTTCGTCTGTAAAAATTATTATTTTCCAGAATTTACATCTTTGCTTCTATGGGAATTTGCGAAGGACAAACCTTAATATTATTTTTCGACAGTAGCGGTCCATACAAATTATTTTGACCTGGGCGTCTTTGCAGAAGTCTGCTTGATATATTCAGCATTTATTTCAAGCATTATCGTTTGAGAGGACTGAAAAGAGTCAGTCTTACTTTTCTTCACAATGACTTTGTCCTGCGTTGGTCTCTTTCGAACATTTTTTCTGTTAAGCACAGTTTTTTCTGTACTAGTGCATTTGATGACGTTGTGTAACAGTTTGCGTGAAGAACTCACAATTGCTGCCTATAGTTTGTTTTGTAATTTTTTGTGAGGGTTGCCAACAATGTTCTTCTTTTCAAGTGAACAGTGAAAGGATATATTTTAAACGATATATGCAATTTTAACAAGCAACAATTTGCCGAACAAAATAGTTTTAATTACCTTAACTAATACCGCCGTAGCCGAATGGGTTGGTGCGAGACTGCCATTCGTAATTCACAGAGAGAACGTAGGTTCGAATCTCGGTGAAAGCAAAATTAATAAAAACATTTTTCTAATAGCGGTCGCCCCTCGGCAGGCAATGGTAAACCTCCGAGTGTATTTCTGCCATGAAAAATCTCCTCATAAAAAAAACTGGCCTTACTGTCTAATTTTAGGGACAATCAAATATGAACGAATATTAGTTAACCTTCCAAGAAATATAAAATACATTATAAGTGCGCTATTCTGCGAAATTCTGATACAAAAAAAAATTTTTTTGAAATTTGGATGACTATTTGTTAAATTTTTTTAAATTTTGTATAATACTTGAAGTTTGACTCTTTTGTTTATAAGTTTTTTTTTAGTGTAACATATTTTTATAACAAAAAAAAAAAAAAATGAAATTGTGAACAATTTGTAATATACCGCGTTACTATTATTGTGAACACAGTTGTGTATTGCTAAGTTTGCGCATTGGTAACTGATGGCTGGCGAAAAATTCAAACGAAAATGAAACTCATTTAAGTCATTAAACGGAAACAGGAAAATTAAGCCATGATTTATAATTTTTTCCGTTTTCAACTGATAATTTCCATCTTTCATACCACACCCACACACAGACTACCAACGTCACCAACTCCTCAACATTTTTCAGCCTACATTCTTTCCCACTCAATCTGTATAGTTTGTTGGCCTCGGTCTTACAAACTCTCTCCTCTCTCACTACGGCTTTGCTTTTCGCCCACTCATCTTAGTAGCGCACCAGGCTGCTAAATACCAGCACTGCGGCACGTAATGTTGCCCATTTAAAGTTGTCTTGAACCCCGTCTAGGGGTTCACTGTCGTGTTGCTAGTTGCCATTAATGTGGCGAAGGGACAATATACTAACTATATTTACAATAAGCAGTACAGGATACGCGACACATACATACACATACATGCCATACTTGCATATGTATGTGTGAGTACGCCGTGTCGAGCGCGTTGAGGAATACCAGGAGTGTCCTCTGAGTTCTGGCTAGCAGACGGTTGTGCTTTTCTTTCTCTTTAAAAATGGCATGGCTTGGCATGGCAGAACCATTGCAGCAGACAGGTGTGGCTGCCTCCGGCGACTGCTTTTCAATGGCAAATGCGGCATTCAAATGACGTTAAATGCAATTAAAATTGTGCGCCTTTATAAGCAATGCAGCTGCGGTGCTGGCAAATATTACTGCAACACATTGGGTGTTGGCATTTGAATGGGACACGAAGGCTGAGATTTAAAATACGACAAAAAAGCATTGGAAAACTAAATGGCCGGAGACGTGAGTGAAAGCGCAGAATGAAGGAATAAAATTGTAACAAAAGACTGCAGTCTTGTTTGGTCTCTCCGCTATTTGAATGCCCTACAGTAGCCTAGTAAAGGCTTCAAGAATTTTAAAGCATAAAGTCAACTTAGGTGTAATAATCTAAGATGAAATCTTGGGAATGAACATTACTTATAATATTTAGCAATTGAATAGAATGAATGAAATAGCATAGAAAACAAGTGGACATACTTGAGTGTTGAGGTGGTTGAGATACATTTGTGTGCAACCACATAAATACCTATATAGTTCTTCGAGAAAATAGGAAATAACCGCCACGTTTATTTATTGTGATAGCGGATCTACTTAATAACTAAAAGTACCTTGGACGCTGGCGTCTATTCCTCTAATTGTAGGCATGAGCATAATAACAATCAATTAATAATTTAATAATAAATTTTAATAATTTAAAGATTAATTCAAACTAGAAAATTTTGGCAAATCGTTTTTAAAGCGAAGTATTGCGTTTTTTCGATACAGACAAACAATCTTGCTATGGGGCAATTTCTGCAGGCAGTTATCAATTTCATCCATACACATCTATGTATAGATACCATATTTCGAATATCTGAGGATCTATTTAGCTTTGGGCTCCCTGAGCCACCGTAGTGTTTTCAGGCCAAACGTATAAGCCGTAAGCAGGGCCGTGAGACTGGTACAGATTGATGTATGGTATACCTGGAGATGATATGCAAATTTTCACTGGCAGCCAGGTGGCCAAAAAGTCCGTCACAATGTAAACAACCTCTATGATTGCCATGAAATTTCGCGTATTTCTTAACGAGGTAGCTGAGTTATTTCACGCAATTGCAATATGGACCAAGTGTCATCGAGGGAAATTGTAGATCAGATGTACCAACGGCACTTGGCACAAAACTTCCTAATGAGTTCATATACAATTATATAAGTATACCCTTACAGACATGTCAGCTACTTATTCTCGAGAAATATATTTGAATAGTAAACGAAAGA
Source organism: Anastrepha fraterculus (assembly GCA_037575425.1). NCBI lineage: Eukaryota > Metazoa > Arthropoda > Insecta > Diptera > Tephritidae > Anastrepha > Anastrepha fraterculus. Next base: position 18,648 of record JAYXIM010001688.1, on the reverse strand, counting down.
TGACGTGGCGAGTCTACTTGCAAAATAGTACGACAATTGTTTCAGACTCTTAACGCTGAACGCATAGAATCCCTGCTGAGCCAAACTAAACAGACGCACTGTTTAATACGCAGGGGATAGGTGTGCAGACACATGATTTCTGTAGAAGCTGTTTAGATGAGGAAGAGGATGACACGATTTTCAACTTACTGTGCTACTGTCCGCCTCTATCCATACAAAATTCGATACGACTCTTTAATTAGTTGGAAGATCTCAGTACTATGGAAATCAGGGATCTTTTAAAGCTTTTCATGAGTTCAGATTGGTTTTAAGAGAGGTCGGTATAAACTTCCCAATTGATGTCACATTGGGCTAAAATCCTGAATGAGTCCCATAGCGTACAACTGCTACAACCTATTCTTACCCAACCTAAAATACATAGTATTTTAACTAAAGCATCGAACCCACTCTTTTTTTAAATATCTCGAATGCCTGTATCTTGTAGCTTGGTGTGTAGGGTAATTTAATAAACAATGTAAAGAGAAAAGCAAACTCCTGCGTAATAACAGCCGCAACTTCACTCAAGTAAACCGTATATGAAAAAGTGAATGTAAGATACAAAAAACAAAGTGCGAGATAACCCCGACAGGTGCCAGATGAAGGCGGTGAGATGTGTAAGTGGTGAGTCAGCGAAAGGAATTATGAGTGGAAAGTGAGTGGCACGACAAATGGCCATTCCTTTGGCGTTAATGCGCGCCCCTGGTAGCGATTGTTGCAGTTGCATCGGATTGTTGTTGTTATTGCACAGACGTGGCTGCCATTTGTTTATGACAACAATTCAACGGCAATTATAATGTGAATAAGCGCACCGGATGCGCCAACTCTACGCCAGTCAACAGCTCAGTTTCCCCTCATTTGTAAGTTGAAAGAGTCAAGCCTTGAGGGTGTGATGCAAATAAGAAAAAAAAAAATAATAAAATAAAAAAATGAAATGAAATAAGTAAGAAAATAAATGCAAACGGATTAAAGATTAAAGTTTTGTTTTGGATTATTTTTGTGATTTTCAAAGGTTTTTATTTCAGTATACATTTCCAAGGAAACTCAGATTCTTATCAATTTGTTCGTTTTCGAAAAATATAAATAACTAAAATATTTAATTAAAGTCATGTTTTATTCAATAAACTTTTATAGCATCTGTGCTTTGAGGCGCAATTCTTTCATTTTTATTTGTTTGAGGTGTTGAGAAAAAAGTAATTTTTATTTTCAAACGTGTTTGTGTATGCGAAAAATTTTATTTTCACAAATGGTAAAAGTGACTTTTCGCAAAAGTATCATTAAAAATATACTTGTTGCAAAATATATACCGAGATCGACAGAAATAGTAAAATCGAAGCAAATAAAGCTATGCAGCTGCAAATTGATATTCACCTATGTATACATTTCTTCTCTTAATTATTCGACGCAATATCGAATTTCAATTTTCTACAATACAATTCCAATTAAATATTTCTTCAACGGCATTTCGAACATCTCAAACTCACACATGTTCATGCATACACTTGCGCTCACATAATTAAGTTACTTTATATTTTTATACAAATATTGTGCATTTTGTAACAAAAACCATGTAAATCAAAATTCGAAACTTTTCTTAAAACTCACAAAAATTTAAAAAAAAATTTTCTTCAAAATTGTCAACTTTTTAATTGGAATCATGGAAAAGTTCTGGGCAACTGCATAGCGTTACAACATTACATTTCCATAGTGTGCAAGTCTGAAGCCGTTCAGATATTGCCTAGGATGTTGAAAATTAACTTTCGTAGAAAGAAAATATTTTATATGGAAGAGAAGGTTCAATACCCTGGGCAAAAAAATTACCAAAAAAGTTCGCGATATTTTAGTGACTCCAAACCTTCACCTTATCAAGCCTTATCATAAAAGGGATTGATTATAAATCTGCATATATGGAAGTTTTCTAAAGATTCTGATTAAAAACTTCCAAAATTGTACAAGGTGGCGCAAAAGTAACCTTGCGATGTTTTTTGGCTGTAATTAAAAAAAAAATGAAAAACTCTGATTCTTCTTGTGGATTATTTTTATTTGGACTTTTTCATGTAAATGGCCGCCGCCACAGTTGATTGCCATTTGAGCCCTTTTTATGGCATTTTCCATCACTTTGGCCAAGAACTATCACCGGCGATAGGTCCTCTCATTCTTGAGGATATTGTCTTTAAGAGCTGCAAGAGTCTGAGGCTTGTTGACGTAAACCCGCGACTTCAAAAAGCCCCACAAAAAGAAGTCTGGAGCGGTCAAATCAGGCGATCTGGCTGGCCAGTGCAAATCGCCAAAACGGGAGATTAGGCGCCCGGGAAATGCATCCTTCAGCATATTGGTTGTGGCACGTGCAGTGTGCGCCGTTGCACCGTCCTGTTGGAACCACATGTTTTCCAATCCCAATTCATCAAGTTGCGGCCGTTTGTACAGTGACTTTGAGCAGGTGTAATGGCTCTTCGTGGGTTACACGCGGATTTTCAGTGCCCCAGAAGCGTAAATTTTTCTTATCTACGTACCCGCTAAGATTGAAATGCGCCTCATCACTTATTTTTGATGAAAAATCATCTTCCTCTTGGTGGTGATTAAGGATGGCTTGAGCGTATGTTAGACGCGATTGGCGGTCAGCAGCTAACAGCTGATGCATCGTCTGGACTTTGTACGGAAACATCTTCAAAAATTTTACCAAAATTCGCTGTAAAGACCGTCGACTGATACCCATTTGCGTGGCACGTCGTCTGGTCGATGTCGACGGCGCTTCCATGACATCCTCGGCTACAGCAGCAATATTCTCTGCAGAACGGCTACTCCGGGGTCTGCCACGCCTGGCAGCATCTCGTGTTGTGCCAGTCTTTTCGAGGCGAGCGGCTAAACGTCGCAGTGTTTCACCAGTAGGCTTTGAACGGCGAGGAAATCTACGGCGAAATTCACGTTGTGCCAAAGTCACCGACCGATTATTGGTCAAATAAATAGTCAGCAATATTCCGCGTTCTGGAGCAGTGTAGCGTAACATTGTTTATTAACCTGTATTTCGCATGTGTTTACTACCCTAATGTCAAAACAGAACTGACATTAGGGGCAAATCGCAAAATTTATAGAATTTTCTGATAGGAGGATTACTTTAGCGCCACCTGTTATAGGATTTTTACAAATTTGATACTGGCGTGGGAATTGACAAATGATGAGCATTATTATTTAAATTGTACAAAGTTTGGAACTTTGATTCATAACATTTTGTTAACAAAATGAACTATATTTCTATAAAAAAATTAGCGACAAAATTTAGCATAAAAAATACAGCGAATATTGTAAAAATTTAAGTGACTTAATTATGTGAGCACAAGTGTGCATACACAAATATTGTGCAATTGTAAATAAAAATTTTGATCAGTTGTGCAAAATAGCAGGAAATTCAATTCACTATTATCTGCTGCATAGTGTTGGGTGCAATGCAGGAAGTTTAAGAATTTATGAAAGCTTTTGCTGCAAATTTATTTTATATTTTCAATAGAGTATCCATTTCAATGGGAAATCGTTTTCAATACGAAATGCAATGATTATTAAAGTACTATGGGAGCTTATGTGCTATTTTAGTGGACTACAATATATGCAGCGTATAGTTTTAGGCGCACCACATTGCAGTGGCTTGCAACATTTACTAACTCACAATGTGCGTAACTGTATGCGTTGGTATTTTGCCAAATTCACTTCGCATTCTCCTTCCCAGGCATAAGCGCATGCAGTGAGGAAATTTAGCTAATGCGACAATTTTGGGCCAGTTCGCAACTAGTAAACTTGACCTACGTGAATTTGTATAATTAAAACACTAAAATGCGTTAATGAAATTCCCTTATATAGCGTGGCTCCAGTCTGAAGAATTTCAGTCAAGTCAGTGCAGCTCATAAAAAAAATTTATTCATTAATTTAAAAAAAATATATCATATATAGGTAATTATATAAAAGCAAGGTAGATACTCGTAAACTAAGGCTAGAATTGCACAAAATTCAGGATTTGCGGTTTTCTACCATGGAAAAATCTGATGTACGTGACTGTTTTAAGGAAGAGATCAGCATTTTTTAGGCAAGCTACTCAATAAAAATGTTTTGGCACGTTCCTTATTATTTTCTTTAGACCAAATAACGTACTCCACAAAGCAGTTGGTGCAATCCGGATGCTTTATTTGATCCATTTTACACTTTTCATTTCTTTTTCACAACTTTTTTAATTACCCAAATACTCGATTTCGCGACGCCAAATTAAAAGATATTTCTTTAAAGGTGGTTTATTTTACGAAATTGTTATTTATATGTAATTTATCATCAAAATTAAGTCGTCTGCGAGATGAAGGCCGTTTTAAATGAATTTTGCAATAACATCACTACGCAACTTCCAACTTTCAACAGACATTTTGATCAGTGAAGACGTGCAGAAAATAAACGGAAAATTACGAAAAAACTATCTCGAAAATATAAATTTGAACTACATGTTCTGCTGATTTTTTTGTTGAACCATAGTTAGAATGCCAAACATTTCTCAAATCGAGTTTTTCTAATTTCCAGCATTCATTACATATGTAGAGCCAACAATGCATTAAAAAAAGTGTTTGTTATTCCGAACATTCGTTATTGAACTTTGTGCTCAATTTAATTTTACACTCTCTTTTTCTCAGAGTGTGATCAACTAATGTGTCGGCTAGGAGACTTATCAAACCTGGTGGTAGTCATCCACATAATCGTCTCCTTACACTTTTATGCCTGCTTACTAACACGAGGAGCTCAGTAATCAATAGATTTGACCACAGCAAGTGAACTACATATTAATCTCAAAAGCGTGCTGAGAATTGTAGAGAGAGGATTCCAATGAAAGGATAGCGAATGGTGCAGGTATTTATTCTTTATTAAAATTTTTAGTTCAGTAGCTCTCCCCCAAGCTTTTTGCGTTTAAATCAATAACATATTTCAGAAGTCAGTTGATAATATCAGACACATCGCTTGACTGATGGAAGAACGTCGTAATATAAAAAAAAATATATTAAAATGTGCAGAAATATGTGCAATATCTACTTGTACAGTATCTCATTAAATGAAAATTCATATTTACTTTCACTCAGGGGGGGTATAACAGATTGAAAAGTTTGAAGCAAAACTTTCTCGATTTTTTTATATTTTTTGTGTTCCATTTTTATAATATAAGAAAACAGAGTATGAATCTTGTTTTGTATAAGCAAATTTCACAAAAAAAATTTAGTTGGACTCCAATTAACAAAAAATCTCTTAGATACTTTCTTCACTTATCTTCTCTGTCTCACTAAAAATCACAACATATTGAAATATCGTATTGTTGTGTGGTTAAGTAAATGTAAGTAAATGCGGGTTTTCAAATAAAGATTGATAACTGTTGTTGGTGTAAGAGCATAAACATTCCCCATACATATTTAGAGATTACTGCTGAAGTCACAGTCCTTTACCCGATATAAGTCCGGGTCGTTCCGGTAAGGTAGAACCGACTGTCGTTGGGATTGGACAGCTATTGGGCATTGTTGACTGGCTCTGGCGGCCATATTGTTTTGACGACGCCTGTGTTGTTCTTGAACGATTGAGCAGCATGTGCAAATGATAAAACTGGATTATGAATGATTTGATTATTTGATTATCTCTCGCAGAGGTTACGTGAATTAGCCACTAAGATCGTGCGATTTGACGGTTCTAGACTCTTTCTTGTAGATAATCTGACGTCAGAGGCTTATGTCAATAGGTCAAAAATAACTCATGCCTTCAAAGTCAATATAACCGAGGCTGTTACTCAAATTTAATCCTATTAAGATATGTAAAAGAGTTACTGAAAATTGCTTTTCTCTGATCTGAGCCACCATGCGAATCTGCGGCTGATATTGCACGATTGTTTTATTTCATTTATGTTTAAACTTCCCCAGTTATTTGTATTGGAAGGAGATAGAGATCAAACTGCTCAGCTAGTAATTTCAGTAGAAGCATTTGCGGAGGGTTAATAGGGGTCTATCGTCCTCTCTGCATTACATTTCGTCTGTCGTGTGACAGTCTATTTTCGTTTCGTTTTCATTGCGATTTGCTTGTGGTTGTATTTTACAATTTATGGTTACCTTATAGAAGGTTGGTGAAGTTGCAGAGGAAGAAGAACTCAGAAACTAAAAAGAAAAACGATTTCGTCGTGCTTTGTTCTTTATACATTTTGCAGTTTCTTTATGAAAAGATAATTTTGCAAATGTCGCCTAAGATTAGTACTTGCGGTTTTTGGTTCACAATTTCTCTCCAAGCAAAAATTTGTATGTGAAAGCAACAACAGTGTAGCGATGGTCAATCAACTTCGTTTATAGTTAAGAGACCGGATTCTTAGAAATTATAGGTATATATATAAAATATTTTGCATAATCGAAAACCAGTGGAATTATATAACAGTTTGAAACAGAATCAAATCATTCAGCAAATTTCGGCGGACGGAAAGGTGCCGTCGGGTGATATTCTTCGCAACATTTCATCTTGTTAAGCAGAACTAACGAACGAAATTCGTATTGGTTACGTTTGATCTTATAACATAAACTGTAGTGTGTTTTAATTTTGACAGCAAAGTTTTGTCCATCAAGTTCGCTCAGCGATTTGATTCTGTTTATACTAGAACTTTTTTTGTTTTATTAAAATTAAAGGTTTTATTAAAATCATAATAATTTAATTTTAGGGTAATTAGCTTGAATTGGCTTGACATGGAATGGATATTCAAAGCGCAGTTGAAACTAATCACCTCAGGTGGTGCCCGGCAATCCAACAGACCAGCAGTGATATCATAAACAAACAGCGGTAATTGTATGGATATTCTCAATTCAAGTGGGAATATTCTTAAAAGCATACAACAGGCACTATAGGATGGCAAAGGTTCAGAGAAGTTGAGTGGTTTGAGTGCAAATCAATCAAACTCCGCTGGACTCTTGCAGGTTCATAGGAACAAGTTGAATAGATGGGATTCCAGAGTAAAGAATAATATTCCAGTTTTCAACGCACTAAAGTGTCAAATAAAATACAACTAGGCATAAGTGAAAATAGTTCATTCTTTTATTAGAGCGTTGTTAAAAGAAAAAATAAGAAATTATAAGCAAGAAAAATACACAAAATTATGTCAATTTACAATTTAAGCGCATTTATTTGGCATTTATAATTGTTGGTGCTGCCCTGGTATGTATTTAGCTACATATCTCCGGCGAGTCTCACACAAGGTGTGACGAAGTGTAATGCAGCGATTGCCCCCTGAGTCTACGACATGCGAATGTTAAGCCCGTGTATCAAAACCATTGCGTGCAGTTTGTGTTCGGACTACTATCATACACAAGCGGTTGATGACTCATCAGTCCAGCACCAATCCCTGGTACTGGCAGGCAATTATATGTATAATACGTGCATGTCTAAGTAGTACTTCTTTTGCATGCATTGGCTCTGAGCTGGTTAGAAATTTTGTCAATACTTGGCACAGTGAATGCACATTTTCAATTTACGTACATTGCAATTATGTAGTCTATTTTTAGGTGCACTTCAATGCGACTATAAAATTCAGCAAAACGCGGGCGCATGCGTGTGCATACGTTGTAAATATATAAGTGGATGTGTCGAATAGCTGTAACTGCATTGCAGCTGTAAATAATTTCGGATTCAATTTACTAACTTCCTAGCAAATATTAAATCGGAATACATATAAACATTCAAACTACATATATGTACGTGTGCATGTGTGTGCACTATTGGAGCTTTTAAGAAGAACGATTTCAATGCGATTGACTCTCCGTCAGTCTGGCTATGCCACTCTCGGTTGCACACTCGCTTAACTATACGTTCTGCTGTCATTTTCACAAGTGCACTGTGTGCATGCTCACACACATGCATCCATACATATATGGACTTCTATTGCTGGGTGCCAGAGCGTTATTTTGGCTCTGCTGTCTATTGTTTGGCAATTTTCGAGTCTCGAACTCAAAATGATTATTAGTGCCATTTTAAGCAAATCCCAGGCATCTAACATACAAGCCCATACATTTGTAAATGCATTGGTATATACGCGAACACACACACACATGCTCTCAAACATGCGCTCACCTCTTCAAAATGTAATTGGCACACTGGCAGAGAGAATGAATTTGATGAAGTGTGGGTTGTGGCCAGGCGAGTTAAAATTTGGATCTTTGCTGAAAGTTGCCATTGCAATTCGAAGTAATGTTTCTGAAAGTGGGCGGCGGAGTGTTGGTCGTAGCCAAGGGGAATGGAGTGACAGTGAAATGCAACTGTCAGCTCGTGCAGTGCTAATGTCAGAGTCGTACTGTCTGCAATTGCCTGTACCCCAATGTAAGCCTATTTCCCTTTTCTTTGTTTCGAATCACCTCTTCTGCCACTCTCATCACTTGCGAACTGTTCATGTGACTGTTGGGCTGTCGCTGTCTGTTGCTCTATCAATTGGCCAATTTCAATTTTACATGCAGCTCAGTCATCTCCATTGCATTTTATTTTGGCTTAAACTGAGCTCATAGAAGCAGCATTGGACGATGTTAGCTCAGGCGTTTAAAGCAGGAGGGTGTATAAAAATATATTTATATATATATGTATGTATGTGCATGTACATGACATATTTCCAAGTGCAGCTCATGGCAAGTATTCCAACATTTGATTACAGTGCAAAGCAGCTGTTGCCGTCAATAGTATGTGGCACATGTGTTGTTGCAGAAATAATGCCTTTATAAGTAGATATAGGCACTAAAAAAATTCTTACACATAACCAGCCTGGCCCCCAAATTTCAGAGACGGCGAAATTCGGAGCATGAAAAATCAGCATTTACACAAATGCTTTGGCAATTTATGGACTGCTTTAAGATAGGATGAGTCCATCCGTATATTCGCAGATGGTTCAAAGCTTAAGGGTAAGGTGGGCGGAGGTATACTCCAAACATAGAGAGGACTCCTTTAACTTTCTACTATTGCAGTGTTTTTCAGGCTAAATAAATAGAAGCCGTGAAACCGGTACAATGCGATGCGATGCGGATACATTTTCCCTGATAGCCAAGCGGCGATAAAAGTCTTGGTAAAGCAGTCGACAACTATGCCATGAAATGCCGTACATCTTATCGAGATGTCTAAATTACTACACTCAAAAGCAACATGAACTCGTAGTCATAGCGATATCGAGCAGAACTGCAGAGCAGATAAACTAGGCTCGGCATTAAATTAAATCATAAAAGTTTTTAACTATACGAGGAGTGTTCAAGAAGTATCGCGAATTTTGTGTTTATTCAAAAATTATTTGATTGTTCATTAATATCTATTTTGTCCCCTTCAAAGTAATCTCCATGAGATATTATGCACTTGTGCCAACGTTTTCTCAAATCTTCGAAGCACTTCACAAAATCATTTTTTTATCTTGTTTAGCTCCTCCTCCGATGCCGTCTTTATCTCGCCAATCGTAGCGTAACGTCGACCTATCGTAAGCCTCTTCAGTTTACTGAACAAGAAAAAGTCACAGGGGGCCAGATCTGGGGAATACGGTGGCTGTGGCATCATTAGTGTGTTGTTTTTGGCCAAAAAGTCGCGCACAAGCAACGATGTGTGAGCAGGGGCGTTATCGTGACGCAAGAGCCAATTTTTGTTCTTCCACAAATCCGAGTGTTTCTGGCGGATTGCTTAGCGTAAATTGCGCATAACTTGCAGGTAACTCATGATGCACAACGCCCCTGCAATTGAAGAAAACGGTAAGCAAAACTTTTACATTCGACCAAACTCGGTGCGCTCTTTTCGGTCTTGGTTCATGCGGCAGCTTCCATTGAGATGATTGAGCTTTGGTTTCCACGTCATAACCATAAACCTACGATTCGTCATCAGTTATGACCCTCTGGAGCAAATTTCGGTCGTCGTGGACAGAGTCCAACATCTCATTAGCAAAGTTCATGCTATTCTGCTTTTGGTCGAAATTGAGCAGTTTTGGTACGAGTTTTGCGGCAACCCGTCTCATGCCCAAATCATTGAAAAAAATCGAATGACATAAGCCAATTGATATGTCTAGATCCTCAGCAACTTCTCTACTGGTGATTCGCCGATTGGCCAATACCATTTTCTTCACTTAATTAATTTTTTCGTCTGTTGTTGAAGTGCTTGGGCGTCCGGCACGCTTTTCATCATTCACATCTCCTCGGCCTTCTGAGAACATTTTGTACACGATAAACGTTGCTTTGGTCCAAACTGGTTTCTCCGTATGACACAGTCAACATTCGGAATGCATCCGCGCACTTAATTTCGTTTTTCACACAAAATTTGATATAGGTTCTTTGATCCATCTTTTTGAATAGGTAAAAATCGAAGACGAGCCAAAACGTACAAGTAAAGCAGCTGTCAGCAATTAACTGAACATTAAAAATGGCTGAACTCGCCGGCATGAGTGAGAGACATGAGTACCAATATATCGCCACAAAAGAAACGAAATTCGAATATACGTAACCTGCGAAAATTCAAAATTCGCGATACTTTTTGAACACACCTCGTAGTTTGGATGAGAAGTGCGTTTTCCAGCATAATAACGCAGCCGTTCATGCTTCCGAAGCCACAAAAGAGTTTCTATCAGTGAGAAAAATACATCTTCCTGTAATCCTTAAAAGTGCGATTCATGTCGAATTCTCAAAAATTTATCAAAATATTATAAAAAACTTAAACAAATCGATGCCTCGAATATTTCAACAAGTTATAATCGAAACACGATTCAACACAAATTACTAAGCTCCAAATCAAAGACAATTTTTTCATGTAACTAAATAACTTTATTCTGTAATGTATTGCCCATTTTGATCAGCGAACTTTTGCCATCTTCATAAAACTTCTGGTTTTTATTAGCAAAAAACTGAATCAAGTACGATTTGACATCATCATCATTACTGAAATTTTTACCATTCAAGGAGTTTTGTAAAAATCGAATAAACAAGTAATGAGATGGTGCAAGGTCTGGACTATATGGTGGACGTGGCAAAACATCCCAACCAAGCTCCAATAATTTTTGCCGATTGGCCAAAGATGTATGTGGCCTTGCATTGTCATGATGGAATTTAATATCTTTTCGATTTGTCAATTCAGGCCGCTTTTCTTCAACTGCATTGTTAAATTTCGTTCGTTTTTCAATGTAGACAACAACAAATTGATTGTTCGGTTGGGTAGTAAAAGTTCAAAGTAGACATCAAACTGATAACAAACCCTCTTTTGATGAATGTCAGTTTTTGATGTCGTTTGAGTTGGTTCACCTGTTGGGACCAACTTTTCGAAGGGATTATCATTAACAACTAAATGTCATTAATGTTTCCACACAAAAATAATAAAGACTGCCCAATCAATTTTAATTTTCGTAGTTTTATTTCAATTTAAAATCCAATACCTCTGAATTAAAAAAAAACAAAAATAATTGGCGCGTACACTTCTGTTAGGTGTTTGGCCGAGCTCCTCCTCCTATTTGTGGTGTGCCTCTTGATGTTGTTCCACAAATGGAGGGACCTCCAGTTTCAAGCCGACTCCGAACGGCAGATATTTTTATGAGGAGCTTTTTCATGGCAGAAATACACTCGGAGGTTTGCCATTGCCTGCCGAGGGGTGACCGCTATTAGAAAAATGTTTTTATTAATTTTGTTTTCACCGAGATTCCAACCAACGACCTCTTTGTGAATTCCGAATGGTAATCACGCACCAACCCATTCGGCTACGGCGGCCGAATTGAATCAGGCTTTAATTTAACTGTGTCTTGACGAGAACTTGGTAGTTTCGGCCCTTTGTGGAGGACGCCGTTGGAAAATTTGTCAAAACGCGAAAGTTTGGTCGCATTGGAAACTACTACTTCGCCCTGCCTTCGACACATTAACACATAATCAATAGGAAAAAAGCCCTCCGAAAAGTTTCTGCCTATTTGTTATAAACATTTTTGAGAACAAATTGCAATAATCGGGGTGATTGAAATTGATGAAGTCCAAAGGACTTACCTATTTTTATCTGCCTCAAGGCATTGCATTCACATAAGTAGATAATTTTTGTACGTATAGTCCACATCTCAGTGGGTAAAGTTTTTACGAGTATTTTTGTCAATTTCTAGTCAACTTTTATATGGATGACTTTTGTATTCTCGGTGACCCCCAGTGAAATTTTCTGAAAAATATTTACGTAGAATAATTTAATCCTTAAATGATTTTCCGGACCTTTCTTAAAAATATTGACCAGTAGAAGCGGAATTAAGGGGTTGAATTGTTCCACAGAAATAATCCTCATGTAATTCTACTACTGAATGTTGACAATAATATTTCTAACAGAAATCGACTCACGACACTTTTTATACATCCTGTACAGTCTTCTTTCAAATATTTTGAAATTTTGGGTATGCTCTTTTTTGTTGCCGAGCTTAAACAATTTTACTTATAGAATAGTTTTGACGCATGTAGGCGCTCGTATGTATGAAACTATATTCCATATGAAGCTCACTAAAATTTGGTTGAGAAGTGTCATTTTCTGTTTTCATGTATCTAAATTGGTGTGTGTGTAGTTGTGAAAATTGTACAAAAAGCCAAAGCTGATGTAATTCTTTGTTGTTGTGGGTACTTCAATTTAATTTAAGTGCATTTCTTGACTTGTCTTGTTAGAAGATGAAAAATGCAACAGCAGCAGCTGTAATAGGCGCTTGGCAAATTTTCTTAAAATACAATTTTTGATAGACATTTATACAAATAAAATGTGAGGGAAGAGAAAAGATTGGTTGTTGCATTAGAAAAGTGCATACATTCTTATGTATTTATATATAAGTGAAGGGTATTTCATTAAAAGTGTTCTGTTTTTGTGTATGCAATTTTTTTCCTGCTGCAAGTATCAATTAGATATTTAACCCTGAAGCACTTACGTGAGCGCATGTATTATATAACCAATATATTAGGAGACAGTATTCTCAAAATATCTGTACAATTAATTCACATGTTAGCACATTTAGCGCAAAAGAACATGACGAAAGTGTTCTTCCACTGTGTAGCGATGATAGATTTAAACGCTGGCGTCAGGATTCACAAGGAAGCAAAGGCTCTGAAAAGTTCAGCGGCCATAACGCAAATTTTATAAACACTTTTTGGATGTCCACACTTGGTTTTATGTATAGTAAATATCTTGGAAAGACAACCAGATAAAAGCGCCATATTCTAAACGTGCCTTCACATGTTATATACAATTTTTTGAGAGTATAAGGAAAATAGCATAAGCAATCGGAATTAAGTAGACTATAGGGTTACTGAATGTGCAATAAAACTGAGCTTTCAGCATTCCATATAGTGGAATAAATTTTAAGTAAGCAAGAAATTTCGAAAAGTTAAAACATAAACTTATATCATTAATAAAAATTATAGAGTGTTATTGAATTTCTGTGATCCCGTCACATCATATAAATCCCGTTTGCTTATAATTAATTTCAAACAGCTAGAAAGTAGAGGATCGATTCTGTCATTGTCTTCTTTCCCTAATATTATCTCTTCAAGAAATCATTAACTTTTCGGTCCGCACCAGGTCTTTATGCAATAAATATCCATTCCATTTGAATAGGTTCAGAACAAATTATGCCTGCAATGCTCCTGAACTCAATGAGATCTCGAATTCTGTTGAACTTGATTTACTTTATCTAAACTATATTCTTCTGCTCAATTAAACTGTCTATTGTAATTTAACTTTTTGATAATGCGAAAAATAATAATTTAACTATTTTTTTTTTGATACTAATACTTTTGTAGCAAGTAATCAGTAAGAATAATAGTTTATTGATTTATGAAAGTAAAAAAATAAATAAATATTCGCATACAAAATTTGCACTAAAATGTGTCCTCCAAAATAGTGTCCTAGCCCTCTTACTATTTGTCCTCTTCTTTAACGATATTTACTCTTGTTTTTTCAAGTGTAATTTTCTTCTATACACGGATGATCTAAAATCTATTACGAAGTTAAATGTACATATGATTTATCCATTCTCCAGCGTGAGTTGAATAACTTTTATATATAGTTGTTGTGTGCATAGTCATTTGTTTCTCAACATTAGTAAATGCCACTATATTTCTTATGCGAAATATTCTTTTTCTGATCCATATACTCCTAAACTGTTGCACTCGTTCTTAGTTCGGTCAGAATACGCGGTATTCGTTTGGAGACTGTTACATGCAGTCTACTATACTTATATTATATATTAAGGGATGAGAGTCTGTTCAGAGAGCGTTTGGGCGCTTTACTTTCCGCTCGATGAAATTCGTTGATCCCATCTCGCCCTATTTGTTCGGGCTAATAGATTGTGCGTATCCGCTCAATAAAATTCATTTTAATGTTTCCTCATGCATTTTCAGTTGTAATGAACTTTGTGGGTATTGCCAAAACTGTTTGTGGTATGAATGTTGCTTTTAGGAAGACGCTAGCTTAATGCTCATTTTTCTTTCTTAGACTTTGATTTTTCTTACTCTAAGTCTACATTTAAGAAGTTTCTTATAAACCTCTTGTCCTGAGGTCACAAATCTAGCTTATAGTTTGTAAGCATCCGGTTTTTTGATTAATAAATAAATTAAACAAATAAAAAAATTGTTAAGTTTTCTCATATATAAAGGTAACTTGTATTCCTTGGTAGAAATTATTGAGTTTTGATTTAAAAATCTCAAAGCGACTAGTCAAATCTTGATTAGCAAATAACTATTAACATGGTATTTAAGGATTCAAAATTGCACTTACTAAAATTAAATTTTAAGATTTCATTAACTCGAGAGGTATTGAAAAATATATAGAACCCTATTTATAACAAATGAAAATATTTAATGTATCTAACGCTTACCAAAAGTGGCAACACCAACTAGACATATTTTTTTATTAAATTTTATTTAAACAGCTTCTATGTGGCTTCAGCTTCAACTGAAATTTGTGATAATTTGTCACTTTTGTAGGAAAATTTATGTGGCAATGCCATCAAAAAATTTCTTTTTGTAGTAGATTTTTCATAAAAAAATTTACAGTGAAACCCATGGTGTATTACTGTTCTTTTATATTACCCCCTTCCTTATTTAAATTTAATATACATATATTAAATAGGGGTGAAATAAATTTATTATGTTTGCGTACAATTTTTGCGCAAATAGTTTCAAACTGTTTTATGGTCGATCTTTAGCTACTAGGTGATGTGACGACTACTAACATGGCGGTCAACTTCTTTATTTCAGTGATTTTATCGACATTATCAATATTTTCTTTAACATCAAAAATGCCTGAACGGAATCGACGAAACCAAATTACACGAAATTAGCTGTTACAGTATCGGCACCATAAACACCATTCACAATTTCAGCGACCTGGCTTGCATTTTCGCCTTTATCAACGAAAAACTTTAAAATATACTGAACTTTCTCTTTGTTGACTTCCAGTAAAAAAATGCAAACGAATATTTTCGCCCAAACTATATTTACCAACAAAGCACAGTGGCATTCTCCACTGAAAATTAATGCTTTAGCGAAAAATTATGGCCCAAAGTTAGCTCATGAAACAGCTTGCCTATTGAGATACCCTGTATATTTATCCACTTATTTGCATGTTACTATAAAGTGTCATTTTGGATGCAAGCGTTCACCATTTTGCCTTTAAATGGCCAATTGCATGCACGTGTATGTGTTTATTGTCTCCGTTTCAAAATATTTGCAGGAATGCAACTTTTCCTCAAATGGAACTTGGATGGAATAGAGTGCATCCGCTTCTCAATATGAATTTGCGGCAGGGCGGATTTTTGCTATTGTCGTTGCGTGTAATCAACAATGGAACTGCATGCAACATATATCCGCATGTGCATACATTCATACTTCAATGCACGCACACATACATACAAACAGACATGCTTGTACATAGATGGCCATGTTTGGCGCCCACTCGTACATGACACATTGCTGACGTTTATTAACACATAAATTTTGATGAGGCAGGTGCATGTGAGTTTCAGCTTGCAACATCATGTTGCATGCGTCTGCGGTCACTTTAGTGATGCTTGTTCATACGCCTACGCCTTCTCCTCTGCTTGTTTTTGCCATGCTGATTGTCATTGTTGTAAGGCGAGAGTCGAATTGTTATGGCCATTTGTTGCTTATGCAGTGAGTGCCTCCCTTAATTGTTATTGGTGTTGCTGCTGCAAATGAATTTACACAATTTTAAAATTTAAATTGCATTTTACTGTAATCTTCAAATGGATTTGGATTTTAATTCCATTTCCCATTTCCTGTGCATTTTTTCATTGTATTCAGTTTTATTAAAAACAATTTTTCCCTAACTTTATAACATGAATACGTGCTCAGTATATACATAGATATTTATATATGTTTATAAGTACCTCACAAATTTGCTCTTGCCCTGCAGGACAAGACACTGGTTTCGGCATAATTTATTTCTTTTGAAATTGAAATCATGAATTAATGTGTACTTATTTTGCGGTTCCTACTTTTCTGCACATATCATTTGGGTTTATGTGTTTGACATATTGTCTTCTACTAATAGATGTATACATACATACATACATACATACCATATATGTCTACCTATGCACAAAGATAATTGTTAGCTTTGATTGAATGCCATACGTTTTAGTTGGAATTCCTGGTTGGTTAGTTGAGCTGTCCGGCGAAGGAATAGCTTGGCATAGACAAAAGTCATTCATAGTATTACTAGAGACATTCACAGCTATATAACGTTAATTTGATTAAACATTAGCCATACCGGTGAACTTTGCTCTCCCCTTGGGGAACCGCTACAGTATTTTTGTGTGTCATCGATGGCCGATTCCAAACCTTTAGCAGTTCATAGAGTGACTTCAGTTGGAGTCTCTTGGTTGCTGGCCAAATTAGATGGGATTCTCCTCCTGCAGTATCTGCACTCTTCCGCACTTTCTAAGCCAAGTTTGGTAGCATCTACTATCTAGTGAAGGATCCCTCTCAGCAGTCCTACAAGAAAGCTGGAGTCCCCCTTTTAAAAGGCAGTAGAAAGTTATTGAGCCTGTGGAGAGTACTATCTTACATGGTTTGTCAATAGTTAGCCTTGCGTTCCACCACGCGTTTAACCATTTATTGCTAGATAGGCAGCTCAGGTGGACGATTATTTATTTGTACGGACATTCACCGCAAGTACGTAGAGCAAGTCAACATCTCTTTGGTGATTTGGATTGCTCTTTTAAGCCTTCTAAGCAGCTGTGCCTCGGAATTGTAAGATTTTGGGTATAGCAAATCTTTCAATAGCTCTATTAGCTCTCTGATGGTCTTTTTTTATTATATTTTTATAGAACTTTTAAAAGTTGTTTAGTGGTCACAACGAGTTTTTTTAATCAGAAAATATGGTTTCTCAAATTAATAATTTTTCAATAAAAAATTGTTTTTTTTATTATTTCTTGGGAAAAATAACTCGACATCGATAACTATGGCTTAACAGCTGAGAATATCAAACTGTGTTGACATTTCTGTTCAGTAAGATTTGGCAAGTCATCATTAATCATTTAACGCCGGAACAACGCTTTCAATTGTAATTCAAAAAATAAATCTGCTCGCGATGTTCATAGAGACGGCGCATCTTGCCATACAGTGTGCTTAACAATCGATTCATTACAGTATTCAAGCCTTCATTAACGACATAATACCAGATTTATTGAAAAATGTAGTCGCAAACTCTTTCCATCAATATTTTTTTGTTTTGTATTTTAATTTTAAGTTCTCAGTTCTTAAAAACCACCCGATATAAGGTGCCTATTTCGGACTAATAAACTAATGAAATAATTTAACCTAAAATTACTGATGCCGTACGACATCGAAAGAGTTTAAAAAATTTTAAAACTAAAAAATTATTTCTTGTAACAAAATTCTTTTTATAATTTCATATATTTTTAATCGACACCTTAACGGTCATTAATGCGAATATACAATAATAGTTGCGAAAAAGTACTAAAAATATATGTACAAGTAACACCACTTCTCCAGTTATTTTGTTTTATTACCGGTTTGCATTTGCTCTGCCGGCGTTTCCATCCCGTTGCGTTTCGTTGCACTTTTCTCTCTTTGTGTGCGTGTGTGTGTTAGTTCATCTATTTTATATTCACACATTGTTGCCAAACGCATTTTACGATAATCAAGTTAATTCTTATGCAAAAATTCTGAAATTTTGCTGAAAGTGCAGAAAAAGGTAGAGGAATGCTTCTTCTAGTTAACTGTATCCTTTGTTTTCTTCAACAGTTCTTTGAATGCATTTGCTCCTGCATGTGCAACATAATCGTAGCATGTAAACGGCTTTTAAATGAGGCCATTTTCCGAAATGTGCACACTTTGCATTTAGTTGGTTGGAATAAGAGAAACAATTTTTCCTAAATTTTATTATGAAATGCACTGTAAAAAAAAACTATTTTGCTTTTACTGCAAACTATTTTTGACTCCATAATTTGTTAAATGGATATGTGGATGGCTCAAAATTATTGTAGGGAGCTTTTGAAAGCCTTGAAAAATCTGATGTGCCAATTATATGCTCAAAGTTTTGGCAAATTATTTATTTTTAATTAATTTTTTTATGAAAAAA
>JAYXIM010001686.1:0-73000 GCA_037575425.1 Anastrepha fraterculus | reverse complement strand
AATGCCCAGCTCTGGAGGCTAGGCGCTTGAGATTCATTAGCATGCCCTTTGGGGACTTTTCTCTTCTCCACTATATCAACAGCACTGGGTGGCTGTATCAAAACGGCACGTAAGTGCTATTTGAAGTGTGCCTGTGGCACTCTTGCCATTTTACCTACCTACCTACAAATTTAGGTGATAAATTACTCCACGGTTACGGATGTGAAATGGGATACCTAAGGAAAATGAAATTAGAACTTTTATTTTTATGTGTTAAGGAATCTATTCATTGAGAAAAAAATAACTTTGTATTGAGTAAATTTTCTATAATTCAGCTTAACAAAAGATATAACTTTTTTATTTATAGTTGCTAGTCTCAAAAATAGTCATCTGAAATAGTAGGAACAGAAATGTTGATGAATCCTGTTTATCAACATCTTAGTCCAAAACTAAAATTACAGAAAAAATATAATACATACTAATGTAGGCAAAAAGTAAGGTTAATTTGGTTGTAAAATGAAAAATCTTTATTTATTTTTGTAAATCAATTTCATACCCTTCAAAATATTCCCCTCTCGATAAAATACACCTATGCCAACGATTTTTCCAATCCCCGAAACATGCCAAATAGTCCATTTCCGGTATAGCCATCAGCACCTTCTTCGATTCAGCTTTTATCTCCTCAATCGACTCGAAATGCGTTCCCGGAGTGGTCTCTTGAGTTTTGGGAATAGCCAGAAGTCACACGGAGCCAAATCAGGCGAATACGGTGGTTGCGGAACGATACGCATGGAATTTTTGGCGAAATGGTCACGAAGAACGAGTGTAGAGTGAGACGGTGCATTATCGTGATGCAAAAACCAAGAGTTGTTGGCCCATAATTCTGGTCTTTTTAGACGAATTGCTTCACGTAAACGACGCATAACGCTCAAATAATATTCCTTATTAACAGTTTGAAAATCGAAAAAAACTGTCATCATGACCTTTATTTTTGAACGACTTTGACGTGCTCTTTTCGGTCTGGCCTCACCTTTAGCACGATTGATTGGTCGGTTGTTTCAGGGTCGTAAGCATAAATCCAAGTCTCATCTTCCGTAATGATGCATTTGAGCTTGTCCTGATAGTCTGAAAGCATTGTTTCACACACATCAACGCGACGACTTTTTTCCAAGAAATTGAGAGTTTTCGGTACCAAACAAGATTTGACTTTTCGTAGGCCCAAATGGTCTTACAAAATGGTTTTCACAGATCCTTCTGATACTCGTATTCCGATCATATCAGTAAGGTCTTTAACAGTCAACCGACGATTTTTGAGCACTAACTCCTTCACTTTATTGACGTGTTGGTCATCTGTTGACGTCGATGGTCGTCCGGAGCGCTCCAAGTCATTAACACGTTCTCGAACCTCTTTGAAGTCTTTGTACCACTTATAAACATTTTTCTGCCACATGGTCGAATCACCAAATGCCTTCTGCAACATGCTAAACGTTTCCGCAGCCGAAATTTCATTCCGCAAACAAAATTTGATGGCACTTCTCTGTTCAATCAAATCAGACATTGTAGAAATCGAAAAATGCACTCTTGGTCGTCTGGTAAACACAAGCGTAAATATATTACTGATAATGACATTCACATGAAAGTTGGCCCAGATGTTAATAACAGTGCTGCCAACTCATGAAAAAAATAACTAGAGCGAAATTTTAATCTCGCGAAGTTTGACAAATAAATTCACCTTACTTTTTGCCCACAGAGTACTTCATATCAAGAGAAACCATAACGTATTAAAAAAAGTTTTTTACATTTTAAAGTCCTAAACGTTTGTCTTAATTTTTCACTTCGATTTTTATTTTGCAAGCACTTAAGGCATTCTAATTTTTCATTAATTTCCTTCTGTATAAAAAATTATTAAAATGCTTCAGAGCTGAGAAACAGGCAACAGCCATATTACGTGATAAAAAAGAGCATATGTACCTGCGCCAGTGATCGACAGTCTTCAAACACTCGCTCAGCACTGAGAATAAAACTTCTAAATGTTTTGGTTTTTTGTGCGAGTAGGATAAAAATTATTCCAGGAAGTTTCATTAGGATTAAGAGCAATCCTCTATTTCTCCGAGCAATGTTAGTTATTAATGAGCTTAAGTAAAGTTTATCAGTGTTGTGTGTGTGTGTGTGCTTGAGTTTGGAACTGTGTAGGTAAAGCTGCACATCAATCAAACACTCAGCTGTGTTATAATCTAACATTTCACATTAGTTAATTGAATTCTTCTTACTGCATGTATTCGTAATATATGAGTAAATTTTTTTGAGTACCACCTATGAAGGGTTCATTAGTATACTGAGATACTCGTAGTTCCACATCCGCACACAGTTTAGGGTCATCATTAGCATTAGCAACATTTGCAAGGAGTTGTTGTAAAATATTACGTATGATTTAGGTGAGTGACCAACTCAACAACAAAAATTCTCAGCATACTTACAGATGATCAAAGTTACTGCTATTATGCAGAGACTGTTTGCTATTCTGTAGGTTTAGTTGCCACTATTTGCAACACTCTGCATTAATAGTTTCCGGGGTTGTGAAGTTAGGGAACTGATAAATAGAAATACAACAGGTTTATATAAATACATAAGAGGATGTACGTGAATATATGTAGATTTCCTCTACTCTCTCACGTGCATACATTTGTGCATACAGGTTGTCTCATAATTTTTTTCACAATGTAATATTAGTCCTCTTCTTTTTGCCACTCGTTATCTCTCTGCTCGGATCACTTGACGAAAAATGTACATGTGAATGCAAAACAAAAAGTTATCGGGCAAGATTTGCTGCTAGCTCATAAAGCTGGTATAACTTACCATTTTCACAAACAAATGTAATTTTAGGCACCTCTACTCCAGATATGTTTACTTACAAGTTTACTGGTTGCTTCGTCTATTCGTCACTTGCTACCGCTTGGCGCAGAGTTTTTTATTATTTTTTTAGGATATTCGATTATCGCATATCACTTTTAATTCCTTTTTGTTCTAATAGAAGACTCGAAGAAATATATACAAACACCAGAAACTTAACGGTGTATAATGTCTTTTTTTTGTATTTTTTGGTTGCTGCTGCATTTAGTGCAAGTGATTCATGTTGTTCTTACATTACATCAATAAAAAAGTTTTTGCTATAATGCCGGATTATCGTGAAAATAGTACATAATTTGTTTTTTAGAATTCCCATAAAGGTAAATCAGCAAAACAAACGGCTGAAATGTTTTCTATTAATGCAAGGACAGCGTACAATATAATAAATCGCGTAGAAAACGAAAATCGGTTATAGTTAAAACATTCCAGTGCCAGATCAAAAAAAACTCATACCAAGGATGGAAAGGTGAATAGTGAAACGAATTGACGAAGAACCGCAGTGAAGCCTTAGAATGTTAGCCGCAGATTTGGAAGACCACCAGGGTGAGAAAGTAGGTCACGAAACCGCCCGAAGAGTTCTCCTAAAAATCAAATTTTCATCAAGAAGTGCAAGAAAAAAGTCATTGCTATGCATGCTAACGTTGGCCAAATACTTTCTTTTGCTGTAGCTCACGTTTCGCACTCAATGGAATATTAGCGTAATATTTTGTTTTGTGATGAGGCAAATAGTATGGGGTTTTATTTATAGCAAAGGTGTTAGAGAAATTAAATTTATTGAAAACAATAGGACGAAAGAAATCTATTTACAAATTTTACGTAACAATTCGATATTTTGGAATCACTCAATTTGGACTGTTATTCAAAGTATACCAAGATAATGAATGATTCCAAATAGGTCGTAGTTGCTACGTAATTGCTCAAAAGTGCAGATACTCCTGCCCCAAGCCCAGATTTCGACCTAAGTGGAAAACAGTCGTAAATCCAGTTCTAAATTTTTTTTGCAACACTTAAAATCTCGGAAGTCTGGTGTTCCATCTGCTGTTTTTCCGAATGATAAATTAGGTACCATGTTTTCTGAAGTCATAAGCGTTTTTACTGATTTTTTTAACGCAAATTTTGATGAACAAAAGTGATGAACCTGGTTCAAGCTGGGTCTGTGCATTAGATTCAACCTCGTCTCTTAACTTGGGGTGTTTGATATTTTAGCTCTAAAACACTGCACAAAAACGGGTGTGATGGTTTTTCAGTTACTCTTCTTAAACTTTGTTCATCACTTTTGTTGCCTTGACAGGCAATAAATCGTTAGCCTCTGGTGTCTTTATCGACGACTGGAAAACGACATTTGTGACTCCAGTCTTTAAAAGTGGTAAACAGATGATGCCTGCAATTACAGACCAATCTTGAAGCTTTCGTCAGTATCTAAGTTATTTGAAAATACGAGGGGTGCCTTGTATATGTCGGGATTTGGCAACCCTGGTGTTGCAATCTGGCAACTGACAGCTGTATCGCAAAGCTTGACATTTTTTGGATTTTACGTACTCAGATCGTTTTGAAATACCAGCGCTATTTGTGTTGTTTACAGTAACTTAAAAGATTCATCTCGGTCCAAAAATGGAGTTAAATCGTGAACATTTTTGTGCGATTATTTTTTACAACTTTCGACGTGGATTAACTCAGCAACATTGCATGGATGAACTTCATTCATTTTTTGGCGATGAAGCTCCATCAAGGACCAGTGTTTATCGATGGTATGGTGAACTCAATCGTGGTCGTAGTTCACTCCAAGACGAATTTCGTGAAGGTCGACCAAAATCAGTTGTTGTTCCGAAAACCATTGATGCTGTGCGCGAACTGATATTGCAAGATCGTCATGTGACCTATTGTGAGATTGAGACAATCTTAGGCATTAGTGGGACCAGCATACATTCAATATTGCATAAACATTTGACTGTCAAAAAATTTGTTCGCGTTGGATCCCATAAAATTTGTCAATCGCTCAAAAAAAGGCTCGCGTCGATTGGTTGAAGGAACTGCTCAAAAAATACGATCGCGGGGCTTCGAAACACGTCTATGACATCGTGACAGGTGATGAATCATGGATTTACGCGTATGAGCCCGAAAGTAAACAGCAGTCGACTGTATGGGTGTTTCAAGATGAGCCAAATCCAACAAAAGTTGTTCGAGCACGAAGCACTTCCAAGCAAATGGTCGCCTGTTTTCTTGGAAGAACTGGACATGTCGCAACCGTAACACTAGAACAACGCAGAACAGTAAATTCTGAGTGGTACACAAACATTTGTTTGCCAGTTGTCTTCCAAGAAATTAGGAAACCGAATCGCCAAAGACGATTCACTCTTCACTTCCTGACTTGGCACCGAAAGACTTCTTTTTATTCCCGTACGTAAAAAACAAACTGAGAGGTCAACGTTTTTCGACACCTGAAGAAGCGGTTGCGGCATTCAGAATGGATGTTTTGGAGGTACCTCATTCAGAGTGGCAAAAGTGCTTCGACAATTGGTTCAAACGCATGCAAAAGTGAATAAATCTTCATGGAGAATATTTTGAAAAACAATAATGTGATTTTCGATGATTAAAATTTGTTTTTGTTCTGTAATCCTGACATATAAAAGGCACTCCTCGTATATGTAAATATTTTTTTTGTATAAATGGTGGAAAAATAGAATAAGTTTGGTTTGTTTTAAAAGTAAATAAATAAATACGAGCGTTATTTTCGAAATCCGCTTCAAAAATTTTTCCTCGTCAAATATTTTAATATGGAAAGATTTATGAGTCGAACTGTATGTGCTTACGTTCATGTAAAGAGGCGCTGAACATGAGGAGACAAACTAGTTACAAGTTGATGCACAAAATGAAGCTGCAAGAAGAACGCATTGTTATAACAACTGTTGCAAAAGCAACAACATAGAGTGCATTGTATACTCACATACATATGTACTCGTATGATTGAAGAAACCACTAAGGAGGGAACAGAGGATGTGGTAATGGCAGAGGCGGATGTAAAAGCAGCATCGTTATTATAATAAAGGGACAGGACACTAACAGCAGGATGTGCGAATATTAAAGTATCCTATGCATATCCTAAGTATTGTTTCTCGTATGCCACTGCATTTATTTATGCCTGTGGAAATCTTAATAGCTGCGTTTGCAAACACACATATAAATAAACAGAAACGCATACCCTGCAGGGAAATTCACTTCACATCGAGGGGTTCGCTTCCTGTTAATTTGTTTAACACTCAGTTCGCGCTCCTTCTCAATTATTAAACTGGTGAAGGGCGAGAAAATTACATAGCCCTTTTGTGCTTGATCGGTACTAATACTGAAGTCGACAGCTGCGATGTACTAGATTCTGCATTCTGTTTTCATTATTTCCGAACCTGTGCTCAATTCCACGATTTATAAAATAAATGTGAGAAATAAAACTATGTTCTAGCTCACTTTGCTACCACTAGCTGTCCCAATAGTCGATGGCGCAAAGAAGTGACGCACTATTCGCGAGTGACGCACTTGAGGGATATGAAAAAAATGATTTTCTTTCTATTTTTCAATATTCTATAAAATATCAAATTCATGTGTATTTAGTTAATTTTTTTTTAAAGCTATTTGTTTAACTTTAAACAAATAAAAATTTGAATAAATAACAAGTAATATTTCAATATGTGCACTTTTTGATAAATTTTACTTCTGCAGAATTGAGTTTCAATATGTTGTTTGGAACTAAGCTCCGCTTAATCGAAATGTCGCACACAAAATATTTGCACTTGAAAATAAGCAGCGCTTCAAAGATTTCAAAAAGACGTCATCAAAGTGAGCGTTAAATCAAACACATACAATATGAGGCAAAAAAAAGTATTTTAAATATCTAGTTGAAAATCTTGAGAGAGATATGAAAAAAATAAAATAAAAATTCATATTCATAACCAATTTTGAAGAAAAGTTGTAAAATGACTCTCGAAAACGGATATTTTAACGATCTATAAATTTGGCACTCATTTTAATTATGCCTTCTTCTTTGGTAATCGGTCGGTGCAAGGTCCGGAGACTTCGGTGGGTGCTGAAGGACCTCCCATACCTTGGGCTCTTGGTGTGCGGCTTTGACGACTCGCGCAACATGGGGCCTGGTGTTGTCATGAAAGAGTATGGTTCGACCACGACGATCAGGTCTTTTCAGTCGAATTGTCTCATTCACGGGGCGTAGCTGGGCAATATTGAGCTACTTGTTGACAGTGGCATTTTTTTCGAGCATCTCCCAGTGCCCCATAACCTCGCAGTCCCACCAAACACATATCATGATCTTCTTTTGGTGAAGATCCAGCTTCACTCTCGGCGTTGGCGTATCTCCTGCAGCCATCTATTCTTTTCTTTTCTTCATAAAGATGTATAGGCACCATTTGTCATTTCCCGTGACGAGTCGGCACAAAAAACACTGTTTATGAACGCTATGATGGACGAGATCTGAGAAGATATTTCAAGGCGACTTTCCTTGTTTTTTTTCTTGAGTTCGTGGGGCACCCAGGCTCCCAATTTTTCGGAAAACCACATTGAATGAAGGTGATTGAGAATCGTTTTATGCTCGCCGTTCATTTTTGCCGCCAATTCACAGACTGGTTCTCCTTAAAAATTGATTTGAGACGTTCTGCATCGAATTCAAAAGGCCTAACGCTGCGGGATGTGTCAAAGACGTCAAAGTCGCATTTGTGAACTTTGGAATACTTACCCTCTGCCAAATAGCAAGCAAATCGTTGTAATAAAAGAAAATATAAAAGCACTAAGAACTTATTCTCCAACCCAATAGTATAGTCAAAACGAAAAGAGAAATGTATTTTTGTTTGCCTTTGGTCTCTAAAATGTTGAAATCTATAAACAAAAATTTACAATTTAGAGACCAAATAAAAAATAGAGACCTATCAGCTGCTCTACTGATACTACCCGTCAATGTGACTTACTTTCAGTCGATTTTTTGCTATGGCGTATACGGATTTCAGCAAAAACAAGTTTCAGAAAAAGACTTTGAAGTTGGGCAGTATTAGAAACTCAGCCTGGTGCAACGGACGGTCAAATACTTATAACTTCGTCAATCGACTTGAATATTTCTATATCAATATTCTTGAGATATCATGCATGTATTTAAGTAAAATACAAAAACTACAAAGAAAAAAATTTAAATATTTTTTGCTCAAAAAGCATCCACATCTCGTATTTACTTATATGAAGTTTAAATTTTCTCCACAGGGTTTTCGATACACTCACGCTCACATATCTCTGCTAACATACACAAATTTGCCAAGAATTACTTGCATGTAAGCCCATCTTCATACGGCATTATCTATTCCGGTACTCAAATACACAAGCAAACAACCATTTAAACATTCATATTACTCCGCCTGAAAGTATTTGTGTGTAATGTGTTTGGCGGTGTGTGTATTGGAAACTTTGTTGGTTTCCTGTTGGATGGCCACAAGTGTAATTTTAAGCATTATTAGTGCTACAGGAGAAACACCGACCGGTATGGACACAAACCAAAAACAATAGCAACCACAACACAAGAACAACAGGCCCCAATAGAACTGTAGAATCTCACTTTAATGAAAAAAATACTGTAGAGCTCTGCTGACAACTGAAATATTATTGGAATATTTAAATTAAAATTGTGCAGAAATTCATAGGTCTCTATAATGAATTAAAAAATGTATAATATCTAAACATATAAATCTCCGTTTTAAGGCGATGTTGCTCTGATGCTTTAGAAAATACTCCAAATTAAGAGGATAAATACCAAATTATATTTTAAAATATAATGTTATATTATATATTAACACGTTTGGACTATTTTTCTTATTCATCTTTTAACTTAAATATTTTTTATAAAATTAAGACTGTATTAATCCAAGTTTCAAATATTGTAAGAAATTTCTAAAAATTCGATTAACTATTATCAAATTTTTATTCTTTAAAATCAAAAAAATTCTGAAGCAATTTTATAGCCCATTAAATATTAGAATAACAAAGTACAAGTTTGAAGTGTATCAAAACTCTCCTTAATTTTTATAAATTATTCCCTGACTGTTTTTGCGCACTCGTCACTGTGAAAGAAAAAAATTACAAAAATAAATGAAAATTTTAAGCCTATTTAAATTTGCACTTTATTATTCTAGAATTAAAGGTTATAAAATCGCATTCTCAAAAATTGCTTAAAATTCTGAATAAAAAGTGTAACATTTTGGTGGAAATCGGTGGAAGTGGAAAAATTTTTCAAAAATTCATCAGGAATTTCCTGATTTCCCAAATTCCTTTACATACTTCGGAGATGGTCGTAATTGATCTCTGGCACTTCTTGATTGACTAAGTTAGAGTAAGTTGTGTTCTGTAGCTTGTTTCTGACCTCGCAAGCAATACAATATTTTCTAAGCCTGCATTGCATTCTATTCAAACATTCACTTTCTAAACATTTACATCTTAGCAGTGAACGTTAAGACAGCCTTCAAAATCGATATTTACATTACAAGTCTGTTGATACATGGAACAAAAGGCGTTTTCATTGGCTCTGTCATACCGTACGAATTAATTCAAACACTGCAGCTCTGAAGGCATTTCATACGATAGGAACCAGTAATATCTTGCGACACTAAAAGTTATCAAAAAAAAAAAAAAATATTTTATTATTTTTTTATTAAACATAATTATTTTATTATTGGATGTTATCCGCGTGAATGTATGGATTTTATATACGAATACTGCAGACTCAGTACTCTGAAGTTTTCCATTTTCTCATTAATGTAATTCTTTAAAGGACTTTGAAGCGTCAACGGTCTGCATTTTGAAAACAAAAACGACTTTAAATACTTATATATATATATATAATTGGCGCGTACACCCTTTTTGGATGTTTGGCCGAGCTTCTCCTTCTATTTGTGGTGTGCGTCTTGATGTTGTTCCACAAATGGAGGGACCTACAGTTTCAAGCCAACTCCGAACGGCAGATATTTTTTATGAGGAGCTTTTTCATGGCAGAAATACACTCGGAGGTTTGCCATTGCCTGCCGAGGGGCGACCGCTATTAGAAAAACCTTTTTCTTCATTTTGGTGTTTCACCGAGATTTGAACCTACGTTCTCTCTGTGAATTCCGAATGGTAGTCACGCACCAACCCATTCGGCTACGGCGGACGCCGTAAATACTTATACTCACTTTATATGTATATGTATGTATATAAACTGACAGAGAATGGATCGAGTGGTTAAACATTTTTTTTAATTTGCTTTTCTTCGGGTGACGAATAAAAAAATGTTTCCTTAAATATCCTTAAAATTTCCTTATGAATGCTTCTGAAAATATATGTATCTGTTAAAGATAAAATAGGTAAAGATAAAGGTAGTAAAACATTTTTCATATGCTTGTTCTTGCCGTTTTATGAAAATGTGAAAAATTAGTTGAAATTTCCTACCATAAAATAAAGTATACGCAGTGGAAACCTCTTTTTACTTTTTCCTCTGATAAATTCAATATGCATTCATATCTCTTCAAGGGCTATTCTTATGGACTTAAAACTGCTATGACCAACGTAAATGTATGCAAGTTTTGCGAATGCGTCGGGTACGCATAAAGACAAATACATATACGGATACTTCGTTGTTTACTGTTTCAAAAGTAATTTTTCACATTTTCAGAACAACACCTTCTTTCGCTCTCGATTTCAAGAGCTCGGCTTTGCCTTGACCTGCAAAGCGTTGTTTGTGCCTCTTTGAATTTTCCAATTAAAGTGCGGCCGTCATAGCTGAATGGGTTGGTGCGGAACTACCATTCCTTCCGAGAGCATGAAACACCAAATTATAGAAAAGGTTTTTATTAAATGGCGGTCGCCCCTCGGTAGGTCACGGCAAACGTTTGGCGGATTTTTTGTCTGACTGCCTGTAGACGTGCCCACGGCGGACATTTAAATGATGCCATTTTTCATATTCCATTTCTTATAATTAATTATTAAGAGCCGTGTTTTGAATAAAAATAGTTAAAGCAGAAAGAATTAATAAATAAATTTCAAATAAAAATATAAATTTTTGCATATTATATTTAATTTTAAACACCATTTAAGCGCTTTTTTGAAATACCTTTTACTTGACAGAGGTGTACACGCCACTTAAATATGTATTGGGTTATGGGGAAAGTCGTCCCAGATACTTCAGGTCAATATTATTTTGGCAAATTTTATTTTATTTTATTTTATGACATGGTGTCGAAAACTTAATCGATTCTAATGGTGATTTAGTAAAATGAATTTGTGTTTTACAGCACTTAACCTTTTTTATGAGTGGTAATTCAAGGGAACGCTTTTTTCTGTTTTTTGTTAAAGGATATGCCTATTAAGCCATTAATAAAATTTAGCCAAGGCGTAACAGTTAAAAATTGCAGCTTAATAAAATTTTGAATCTACGGTTTTCCACTAAATGTTTCAACTTTACATCCTTAAACACAAAAAATTTTATGGAAACCACACAGCAAATTATTTTGAAATCTGGTATGCCCTTTTAGCTATCGAAGAAGGTACATTACATAAAAAAAAGTTGCATGATCGCGGGCTCAACTACAGGAGGTTAGAATTTAGAATATGAAGGAAAAAATTTAAAAAATACGTGACTAAAACAATAAAACAAAAAAAAAAAAACAATTTTAACTTCTTTATTCATTTTATGTAATTCGTTCTCGAAATTACCACTTCTATTTCTAATACAAATTCTCATCCCCATCCCAATTTTTCCGGTTTTTTTCAGTTGTGTTAGGTAGAGTTTGGAAATGATGTTTTGTTAAGTTGGATTTCCTGCTGAACCTATTTGTTTTTCTCATTATTCTTAGGATATTAGAATCGGTAGTATTCCAAAAAGTGGATGTGACTGCTCGATTAATTAGAAAGAAGAAAATATTATCCCATAATTTAACATTATTTACATTCATATATGAACTTTAAAGTCACTGGCTAAGAAAATTTTGCTTTAATTAATTTCTGCTACAAAAAGTTAAAGAGTGTATATAATTTAAAATAAAGGAAAAATAAATAGATTCTTTGCACATGATTTATTATATCTTTTTGGCTTACAGTTCAAATAGAAAACAATCATAATTTTTTTAAGCAAGAAATTGTTGAAATTTGAATGACATTCTCAAAAGAAATTTAGCAGATGCAAATAGAATATAGCCATAAATAATATGCGCAAATCATATATGTAATATATACACATGAACATATGTATGTACAGGTAGAATGAAGTTACTAGCCAATAAACAAATGTAAACATGGATGTTTAAACAGCTCGCAAACTCTCGTATGTGCTCATATTTATGGTGTTTACACTTTTCCTAATTTACGTTGTGAGTGAATTGCAAGAACTGATACAATTTTTTTTGCAGATTGGCTATAAATTGAACAAAAGCTAGCAAAGCAAGGCAGAGATATTTGTAAATATGTCCAGTATATAAATAAGTATACTAGTATGTATACCAGACATCCGTCATTCAAAGGCGGCATACAACTGTAAAGCCCTCCATCTGTGGAAAAACATCAAGACGCAAACAACAAATACGAAGAGGAGTTCAGCCAAAAGGTATAAGTGTAACACAAAAGGTATAAGTGCAAATTATATACATACATACATATACTCGTATGTACATATGCACATACATATGCTACAATTTTTGCAGTTTTGTGAGTCTACTTTATCCAGCGTTAGCAGACACCTAGGCAAACTTTCTGGGATTGAGATGTTATGAGGATATCATCCTCTCGACACTAACCAGGTATCAGTGAGTGAAATGTTCCCTTATTTTTCGGCTTTGAGCTTTGCAGGATGGCGAGAGAGTGTTCAAAGTGCTTACGGGCCAAAGAAAGTGCAGTAAGAACGCAGGAGCTCCCTTGAGACCTGACACTCACAGCTTGGCCTGTGTAGTTAGTAGTTTAGTTCGTCAGAATTGGTAGCTAACACACCGAGCTACGACCGTAATGTGCGAAGAGGACGATTGTTTATTTATTTTAATATTTTTTATATTTATTTATACATTTTTTATTTTTACTTTATTTCTTTTTACTTTTGACACTGGGTTATTCTGCAAATGAGCGAAATGAGTAGCAAAATAACTCGAAATATGTAAAATTTTACCAGCTCTAAATAAGAAATTTGTTTCACTAGTTCTAGGTTTCTTGCAGCCTAAGTAAATTTAAGTTCGTGTCTACTTTTATGTGATGCAATATTTACATTCTCTATTTTAATTGGTTTAATATTTACCGTTGAAGAAAATTAGAATTCTTTATCGAGCTCAAGGCCAGTTACAGCACAGTGGAACCACAAAATGAATTTCGTGTATGACAAATCCTTATTTATCATTCTCATTTGTTTGATACCATTAAACTTGGCCAACCACAAACCGCATAGACAATTTAAAAGCACTAAAGTGTGTCAACGATACTTGAATAAAGAAACTTGGAGACAATTCCATTTTCAAATATTTACTTTAATTGACATTTGAATGCAGTGAAGTAATTAAATAAATACAATAGGGAAATTGGAAGTCCAGTGAGAAATTAAATAGAAGTTATATTATTATTATTATAATATTGTATGATAGTTTAAAATTATTCGTTATGCTTGATTTGAATTGGGAAAGTGGGGGATTGAGGATGGCAGGAATTTAAGCTTTGTTCGATATTTGTACGAGTATTTGATAGCTCTTATGGACTGTTAGCGCATACCAATATAGCGCGGCTACCTACCTTTTACTCGTATTAATTTAGAGAGCTCTGTGACTCGGGGACTTTGGAAAAGAGCTGGCTATAGGAAGAGCTTGCTTGCGGAGGCCACCGTAGTCGAATGGATTGCTGCGTGACTACCATTCAGAATACAGAGAGAACGTAGGTTCGAATCTTGGTGAAAGCTCAAAATTAAGAAAAACATTTTTCTAATAGCGGTCGCCCCTCGGCAGGCAATGGCAAACCTCCGAGTGTATTTCTGCCATGAAAAAGCTCCTCATAAAAATATCTGCCGTTCGGAGTCGGCTTGAAACTGTAGGTCCCTCTATTTGTGGATCAACATCAAAACGCACACTACAAATAGGAGGAGGAGCTCGGCCAAACACCTAAAAAGGGTGTTACATACTTGATGTCAATAGACAAATGTATAAAATGAATGGGGAGCAAAAAAATTGTCATTTGTGAAGGGCTTGACGGATTTTGCATATTTTTTTGTTGCTTTTATATTTGTCTGAATAAATATAAGTAGTTTATTCACAAAGCGGCGCTAGATTTGAGTTACCATACTAATAAAAATCCCGCTAATGGCGCGAGTCAGAAAAATACTTCTGAAAAGGGCTTATCTGCTAGATGGCTATGGAGTCTACTTATTACTAAAAATCATATATATGATCCGATATTCGGAATATTTGTACATATATTTTTGCAACCGGTTTATCTTTTAATAGAAATATAAGTATGCAGGGTTACTGACAAGGAAGTCGTAGGCAATTAGGCAGATTATTAATGTCGATAATTTCTAATTGGTTCGCTGGCTTGGCGTGACACCTCAATATATTTGATTTTAAAGATAATTTTAAAAAAGTACGTTCACTTTTTTTTAATCCTAGTTGAGGGGTTCACCTGATTTTTTTGTTTTTAGTTCCCTTTTCGCTGTTTTAGCTTAGTTTTCGCTGCTTCGAAAAGGGCACATGGAAATCTTTTAACAACCAGCTCATTTAACTCTTCTGTAACAAAGTGGAAATTCGATGTTATTGAAAATTCGTGCTGATTTTTTAGTTTTTTTTGCTTGCGTTTTGTACATATGTATGTATTCTTCCATCCAACTCTTGAACGGTTGAAGCGAAGAAAATGATGAAGTCGTAGGCATTAGACTTAATTGAGATATCCAATTGCATACAAGAACAAAATTTTAAAAATTTTGACTTAAAAATTCGGAATTCTTTAAAATCTTATGAAGTTTTTTGAATCTTGGATCATGTGTGAAACTTAAATTTATACGCTTTTTTATAATAAAATATATATTTCCATACGAAATAAGCAAAATAAGATGTAGCAGGAATTACATTGCGAGTCATGTGAAAATCGCTGTTGCGAAACTTTTTTTATTGACTTATATTTCTATGGAACTAAAATAAAATATATTGCTTCATTTGTAGCGTTATTTTTATAGCAAACCTTTATTGATCAAAATGTTCGATGAGATAATTTATTTGCCAATGTCTTCATGCACGCCCGTATTTTGAGTGAACTGTCCGAAGGAAACCCAGGAGCACTGCTTTTGGCCCCATTGTAGTGTAGCAAAATCAAGACGTAATCAAGTCCACCTTTCATACAACGATAAGTTTTACAAATTTAATAATTCAGTGATCAGCAGGCAGAATTCAACAAGGGGGAAACTAAGTAAAATTTTAGTTATCTTAAAGAAATTTAATACACTTGTCGTAGTATATTGAATTAAGACTTTAGCAGCTCTGGTAAGTGGCAGAAATATTCAACATTTCTATTATAATGGAACCAACCGAGTTTTTTTACATCTTTTTTTTACAACCTCCAAGCTGTGGTCTGAACCAGCCATCGAAATATTTCATGTTGGGGGTTGGCTACTTAAGCATTTACTATTTTCAAGTGTGCCAGCTTTGAAGCAACAAAAAGGCTTGGAACATTGAGCACTTCAGGAATTATATATAACTGTGACGTCATAAATAAAGGCATTTGAAGCATTTTTTTTTTTCAAAACTGCGTTTTTTTTTTAATTTAGATTTTTAGGTAAATTTGTTAAAAAGTATTCAGTTTATTGCGAACAAATTCCAGTTTCATAACCCACTAATAATTTGAAAGGTAAACTAAAATTTTGAAGTATTTGCCGTTTTTCGCCTAAATAATATTCCAAAAATGATCTAATTACTTTTTTGTTATTATTGGTTTACCAAATAGGTTCTTAAGCATTTAATATATTTTTTTCAGTAAAAAATACAAAAATAGCGTATTTTAGGGTTAAAGTCCCATATCTTGTCAAATTTTGGCCAGGTCAACTTAAAATGTTTGGACATGCATTTAGATAGTAAAGGTAAAATTAGAGGTGCCATATCATAGCGCCATAACCTTAACTGTATTATTTTCTCGTAATAGCATTTTTTGTCATTAATTATTGATGCCACAGGCATAAGCAACCGATATTCACATACTTTATCAATGATTTGTGCAATTCGAAGTGCAGGAATGAAAGAAAAGGTAACATCATGAGAAGTGACGAGGAAGTTACAAATTAGACACAAGCCTTTGAATGAGATATTTAACTGTAGTTGAGCATAAACTGCTATAAAGCTTGGCGAAAATAGGCCACTACTGTTGATATTAAGTAACTAGACATTAGAAATGGATGAAACCCTGCCCGAACCTATAATTTTCTATACTCGCTTTTATTATTTTTGTCGCACTTAATAAAAACTTGACCTTCATTTAACAATTGGATTAGTTTAATTGTATTTTAACGAAGAAAATGTTTTGATTTTATGTGTTTCAATAGTCTTTGGCCGGAAAAAATACCAAGAAAATAATTTTGCAAATAATTTCTCGTTGACTTCCAAATTCAAAGAATATTTCCATTGGGGACAGTAGGTCAAATCAGCATAAAGTAAAGAAGCCAAAATAAAGAACAAAATATACAGCAAAATTTAAGTGAAATCTTATACGGCTTTGTGTGTAAATTCAAGTATTTTCTTCACAAATATTTAATTTTTAGGAATATTCTGCATATTTATTCGTTTATTTTTTTTGCTCCTACGAACATAAGTCAGTGTGTAATTAGTGCATGCTAGTTGTCCTCAAAATAAATATTACCAGCATTCAAATGTAGATTAGGATGTACACAAATGCGTCTATGTATTGGATATTTAGCTGCTTGCAGTTACAAACTATTTGGCATTGTCATCAGGTAAAAGCCATAAAGGAGCTTTTAATTATTCATAAGTGCTTTGCGGCATATATTTGTGTTTACTTATGCCACACTGAAGTACACATGCGAACATATGCCCATATATAATATGTACATAGGTATGTGTAAGAGAGTAAATAGCAGCATGTAGTTAACGGTAATGGCTGGAACCTGTTAACTACGAATGCATATAGTGTATGCTATGCATTAAGGGCTTGTGTGTGTGCGTACGTGCTAAGAAGCACTTGAACACGTCTTTGATGTTTCGTCTTCGCCAACAAATGCAGTTGTCATAATTATTGCATTGCGGCTGTGCAATGCCAAATGCATTGCTACTTCTCAATCTTCGTGCATCTGCCCCGCATACTCGTCCTTCGCCTTACGCCTTTATTGCTCCATCGAGACGGCGACACTTCACTCCTCTCAATTAAATTCAGAGTACTACTATTATTATTGCCACTTGGCACTTGTCAACGCATCGTACATTTATTACTGCGCAACAGCAGCTAGGGCAACAACATGAGTTGCTAGCAAACAGAAACAATATCAGCAACAACACAACCCATCAAAATAATAAACATAACAAATATCGTAATAATATTTACTGCAACAAAATCATCAACATTTTCCCACCACGCAACTCAAGTCTGGCATACTAACTGCGTTATGTTAATGATTTCCACTGCAATTGTTGTTGCTAAACACGTACATAGGTATGTATGTAATTACTTGCACACAACTTGACAGTCGCAGTTGTTGCATTTGCAATCTTAACATACAACTCAATAAATGTGGCAGAATCTTCATGGTTTGTGCTGCAACAACAGAATTTTCCCTTTCTTTATTCCTTCATCATGTCAACTTCTAAGCTCCTTTTCAAAGCCCTGCTCCCCTATTATAATAAATACATATTACCGAGAACTTGTTACTCAACCTACTTTTGGTAATAATTTATTTGACTTAACGACTCTATTTGCATTGCCTGTGCAGTTATCTGTTAGCTGTGAGAGTTGCTGCTGGTTTGTTATTATTGTTTTTCTTGCACCAACTGTTGTGGCTTTTGCACTATGCGCTACCGATGGACAACGCCATTCGAGTCATAAATCTTTGTCAGCGCGGCGCACTGGTCATAATTGTCGGCTTTTTATCTTCATCTGGTCTCCGCCTTTGCCTGCGTTGAGGCGAATGCAGCTTGGTTGTTCCGCTTGAGTGCGCCTGGATAATAAAAAAAAAAATTATATGCACGTATACATACATATGTATCCAAGATGAAATTATTAGTTGGAGGAAAAGCTTCATTCGAGTTTCCTTGGAGCTTAATCGCTGCTCACAAAATTGAATTAGCATTGTTGGCGTAGGTGTTTCCAAGTAGAGGTCAATCCTTTCTAATCGAGGAAGGTCGCTCACAATAATACTTATAGGAATAGTTTTTTAGACTATTCTGGAAGATTCGTATATTTTTCGCCCTTGAAATTAGCGTTTTGAAAAACGTTTTATTTTGTTTCCTTAAGCTCATAAGCGGTTTTATATTTTAACGGTAATAACTTTTGTAAACATTCATATACTTATACATTTTTGTTTGTTTTTCTAATTTAAAGTTAAATAAGCTAATCTTGTGTGAACAAAAAAATTCCTGAAATTTAACATAGTAATAATTAATAACTTGAAAATCAGATTAGTCATCAATCAATCAAATTTTTTCGACATTGCCATATTTTTCGTTTTTTTTTCTTAATTTAGGGAAGAACGTGTGCAGTATGCAACATTCTATATGTTCTATTGAAATGCTGAAATTTTTTTTTCTGGGATATTTTTTATTTTTTTTTATTTTAATTTTTTATTGGTTTCAATCAAATTAAGTGCTTCTTCATTGGTGTGGTTTATTAGTCTTTCTTTATGGGCAACTGCAATCTTTGCGATTTCAGTGTTGACGGAGTTTATTTTAAGGCCGCGCTCAATGTCGGAACTTCTGCAGTATCATGGTGCTTTGACAATGTACCTAATGACCTTATTTTGGAAGTGCTGGATTTGGGTTTTCGTACTTAGACTGGCGCTCCCCCATAGCTGCGCACCAAAACTCCATACTGGCCTTAGTATCTGCTTGTAAATTAACAGCTTGTTTTCTATCGTGAGAGCTGATCTGCTACCCATGAGCCATTGCATGTTTTTGAGTTTGATGTCCAATTCTTGCCTCTTTTTCTTGACATGCTCTTTCCATCGAAGTTTGCAGTCAAGTGTCATACCCAAGCACGCTACCATAAGGTACTCCTGCATTTATTTGTCGAAAACTTGAATAATCATCATCATGCTTGACTCGAAAATAGTGATCTGATAAGTACGACTCCAAGATTTCGTAGTATTGCTTAGGAAGTATTAATTATAGTTTAAAAAGCAAACCTGTGTGACAAACTTTATCGAATGCCTTTGCCACATCGAGAAATACGCCCCAACATACTTTTTTATTTTCGAGTGCTTTTTCTATTTCGTGCGTGATCCTGTGTACCTGGTCGATTGTAGAATGTTTACTGCGAAAACCAAACTGATGTGTTGGAATTTTTTTTTTTTTCGTTCTATTATTTTATTGAGTCTTTTAATCAACAGCTTTTCAAACAGCTTTGAGATCACTGCTAGGAGTGATATAGGTCTATACGATGAAACTTCGTGTCCAGGTTTGCCTGGTTTTTGAAACATAATAACCTCGCAGTTTTCCAGAGAATAGGAACGTAATGAAATTTAAAGATGCATTCATTATGCTAGTGAGAATTTGGATGCTTTTAGGTGGAAGCTGCTTGAGTATTTCTGCAGTGATTATATTGAAACCAGGGGATTTTTTATTTTTTAGCATTTTTATCTTTTTAGTTCGGCGCTCGTGACTCGTGGAATTTCTTCAAACTCTTGGAGCACGGATGTAGACAGGCTTTCGGATGTTGCCTCATGAGGTGTAAAAATATCAGCTAGATAATCTGCATATAGTTCTTCTTTAGGGCATATGAAGCTAACACTACTAAAGTTATTCACGATATATCAACCGAAGTCCTCCAGCGATTAGTGTTTACGGGTGGCCAAATTACAGTGCAGTTGCGGCCAATATTTGAACATTAAATATTGTAACATATTTTTTGAATTATTTACAGCGAATTAAAAACGTTACTACTAATAAAAAGCTTTGATCAAAGATTTGATGAAATCGTGCTCTATGCAAAAAATTGGAACAATTCATGAAAAATTTAAAGCATATTAATTTTACTCAAAGTTACAATTATTTGAAAATTATTCTCTCATCGCCATTTATCTTCCCAGGGAAAACATATTTTAGCATGTTGACACCAACTTATTGTGACGAGTCATGAACCAGATGACAAGACGGAAGTTGCCAAAAAATAAGTGTTGCCAAATCTAGAAATTACGATAGTTATTAGGAACGTGTACATACATTATATAAACAAAGCATTAAGACTTAAGTTGATAATCTGATCGTGTAAAAGTACATACAAAGTGGTATAAAGCGATTAAGTATAGGAATTAAAAAAGCTAGCAAGTTGCGTTGTCATTAGTTTATGAAGTTTATTAGCAATTCAGTGATCGAACTCAGAGGAATTATAAAGGATGATTAGATTGGTGGCACGTTTCCAATAGGGTTTTTTGACAGACCACGTGTGACTACTGCCAAACTAAATACAACATTTTTTCAGTATTCATTGACGTTTCATCATGGAAAGACCAACGCCTTAACAACGTTTACAAATCACACAATTTTATTACGAAAACTTACGCTCTGTGAAAAAAGTTCAACGCGCGCTCAGGCCAACTTATGGTGTTCAACCATTTCTGACTTAGTGGCTACGTCAGTAACCAAAATTGCCATATCTGGGCTGAAAAGCAACCGAAAGCTATTCAAGAACAGCCATTACATCTACTGAGAATAACCGTTTTTGGGCTGGTTTACTTATTGCTACTGCTTTTACTTACATACTTACTGCTGTCCTGATTTTCTCGTGGAGCATATGTGCTGCACGACAAGTGGCATTTCAGTTGTAATCTGCGGCGTCGAGTACCCCATCGATGGTCCTGCGCGAAGCTCTCCCTGGAGCGTCAAGTTGTCTGGAACCCGGGGGGAGCTCCATCCTATATCCTTACGCTTGCTAATCTTAGTCGGTACAGTTTCTTGTTGGGTATGGTACCATAAATCATCGTTTCTTATTTTTTCCGGCAATCTTATAACAAGTATTCTTCGCCAACATTTATTAATAAATGTTTCAATTTTCTATTCAATACGGGAGGCTTCCACGTTTATTTCAGAAAAACGTAAATATGCATTGTTGTCCACACATTACACTTTCTTACATAAATTCCAAAACAAAAAAAAAAAAAAAAAAAAAATTAAAAAAATAAATACCGGAATGACGAAAAAATATTTATAGATATTTAAATACTACGTAAATTTTCACGAAATTTGGCTTTTTTGAATATGGGCTTAGCTAACAGATTTTTTTACCACTAAAATACCATTGTTTGACGTAAGCGCTGCTACGTAATGAAATTTTCATGCACCTGAGATGGCATAGAATCTTTTGCATTTTTGTCAATCAGTAATTTTGATAAGACTTTTCATAAGAAATTCAGCCTAAATTTTCCTATCTTCAAGAACTTCGCATGAAAAATTGTATAGAAGCCCAAATTTTCTATTTTTGCATTTAATTCAAAGTAATAATAAATTAAATTACGCACGGAAATCATCTCCAAAACAATCAATTCGAAATTCCAATATACAAGTACAAAAAAGTAAATGAAATTCGACAAAAATTGCAAAATGTAAAGCAAAGAAAAAGGCAAAATGAAAAAAATGTAATTGCAACAACTAAATGAAAATGTCGATGCATTCGAACGTCATCAAAAATTTCTAGCAGATTTTTTAATTATTTTAA
The DNA here is from genome assembly GCA_037575425.1 of Anastrepha fraterculus. Taxonomy (NCBI): domain Eukaryota; kingdom Metazoa; phylum Arthropoda; class Insecta; order Diptera; family Tephritidae; genus Anastrepha; species Anastrepha fraterculus. Next base: position 51,220 of record JAYXIM010001686.1, on the reverse strand, counting down.
GTGAATTTGCTGTAATAAAAGACAGCAGTGCATGGAAGTTAAGATTACGGCAACAAAGGAGGCAGCATGGAAGTAAGAAGATGCCAACAAAGGAGGCATCAGGGCGCAACAAGAGTGTACTAAAGGAACACATATGAATGAAGTGATGCACTACAGCAATTAGTCAATAGATGCTGCACATTCAGCACCGGAATCCGCTTACGATGCTATAATCCTGGCAGTCGGCAATCAATGCAAGCAATTACAAGACTAAAACAATGGACGGGATATTTCAAAACCCTCAAAAAAAAAATAAGGCAGATAAAGGGGGAAAAATGTTCTTCAATATAGTATAGAATTTGTGTGATGAATGTGTTAGTGCCTGAGTATAATGCATGCGTATATACATACATATGTATGTATGTGTGAGAATCCTTATACACTCCAGTCGTTATTACTTTATTCGAGTGAGCAGCACTGCTACCGGATTGTAGATCATAGCTTACACCAGGTACACAACAGCACAAACAAATACCAAATGCAGTGTATTAGTTGCTGCTGTTGTTGCTAGAATAATAAACACTGCAACACTGTAAATTCTCTACAGAATGAGTCGAACAACATGGCATTGAACTGGAACAATTTCATAAGCAAAGCAAATACAAAAGGATATACAAATATTGGCGAGTGAACACTCGCATACATACATTTATAAGGGCATATGTGAACACGACAACACATACACACGCACATGTATATTTCCATTATAAAAAATAAAAAAATTATACGATTGCAGTTTTTCTTGATTCGATATTCACTTACGTACATAATCGTTGACTTGGCATATACAGGGTGTTCCGACTAGCGTTTGAAGTTTAATATTTATAACACTATAACTAAATTTAACATTTATATTTTTCAGTTATATTTGTTTTAACCTGATAACCTGTGCAATCATAGCTGCAGACGAACTATCTAATCCGCTTGGGATCAACGAGAGTGGAAGCTCGGGGGTTCGTAGCATCTGTCTCGGAGCGAGCGCCTGTTCTTCAGGTTGAGAGCGGCCTCACGCTGTTGAGCATATAGTCATCTCACACGTGGAGCTTCCCTAGGCTTGTACCTTATAGATGTACTACACGTTTTTCGAGCTACAGATATAAAAACTCGAATCTAAACCGCGAAGTACCCAAGTGGTACGCTCAGAAATGTGGAAAATTTATCTATTACGACGACATGCCTGTAGGATTTGGAAGGGCAGAGTTTGTGTTTCTATGGAAATAGTTCTGCAACTGAAACCTCTGAGGCTTCACGCTTCATTCGGGACAAAAATAACACAGGCCAACAACCAAAAAACTTTTTCGATAATTTTAACTAAGGTTTTAAGGTTTTTTTATGCTGAAAACGAATATGACCTTGAAAATGCTCCAGCACGTCAGGATTTTTGGCAATTTGAGGTTAAAAAGTCAAAAAATGCAGATTTTGGCCATTTTTGATAATTTTTTTTGGGATAGAAAATGTTTTTTTTCAATTTTCGACGAAAAGGTCGCATAGTACAACTCTTTCGCTTTAAAACCCATTTTTTAAATTATTGTACGATTTTTAAAAAAAAAGTTATGCCATTTTGAAATTAACAGTTTCAGTTACGCCAATAAACGTTATACCCAACGTATACGTAACTGAAACTGTTAATTTCAAAATGTCATAACTTTCTGTCTAGATGATTGATTCATCTTTATTCTAATGGAATCAAATCACAGCTTCCAGTAGCGCACAACTGTTTTTGTTGGATTCAACGCACTTTGGAACACCCATACGGATTGCTATTTTTTGCTTCGTTTCCAGCTGAAGTGTATAGTTTAAGACTTGTCGCCTGTTATGAAGTCACAGGCGTGTTTAAACCACCGCGGCTGAGTTTCTTCAAAAGTTCAGTACACCAATCGATACAAGACCTTTTTTGGTTAAATCTCAAATTATGCGGTATTCAAAGAAAGCAATTCCTCTTGACGACCAAATGTTAATGCAATATTGAATGTACGGGTGTGAGGGTTCCACTAATATCCAAGAATGCCTCTACCTTGAAATACTTTTAAGTCTCATGACATTCTTGCGTTATCAATTGACGCACAGCATCGATTGTTTCTGCCACAACAACTGTCGGAGGCTCTTCACTATATTTGTGCTGCAAGGATCGGTGGCTACGTTGGACATCGTTATGCCGGTTTTCATAGAGGCTAAATGCGCTGCTTCAACGTCAGAAGTCACCACATACTCGTATTACACACTTTTAATGATCAACCGTTTTTTTACTTCAAAATCGCTTATCTCGATACCTACATGACAGAAAGCAAAATTATGTATGCATATTTTCAGACCCGGCTACTGACTTTACATAGGAATTGGATGGTCTAGCTCTTAGATCTTTTTGACTGTAAATTAGTCTTATTTTTTATTTTAATTAATTTTTCTTAATACCTGTACATTTCATTCGATTACACACAGTTACAACTATGAAGTAATATTTTTCTATTAATTAGAATGTGACGGTATTTAGGGAAATAAATAAATATACTGAACGACAACTGACATCTGTTGACCACACGTTGAAATCTCTGGAGCAAAATTATGACGTTTTTCCCCTTTAAGGTCTCCGGCATTGCTCATTTGGGTTGGCAAGTCGCCGAGCTTCAGGTTTGGTATGTTTTTCGAGTACTTTGGTATGAGCTGCACCATATGGGGTCACGATGTGAGACAGTGCTCTTCACATACCATGGAGCGTTCATTGCGCTTTTTATAAACTTGTTTTGAAGTTATTGAATTTTTTCAGTATGTGTTTGTTTAGCACAGCTCTACAGCTGTATGTCATAAGCCCACACGGGCTTACCTTACTTACTTACTTAGGTGGCCATAACAACCCGTTACCGAGTTACGGCCGACCTCACTAGCTCTCTCTAGGCGCCTCTGCTCTGCGCGCGCCTTCTTCAATTCTGTACACCAAGCGAGCATAGGGTCTCCTCCACCTGGTCTTTCCACCAGAGCAATGGTCTTCCTCTGCGTCGGCTCCCTTGGACTTCGCCCTCGAACACCTTCTTTGTTGGAGCTTCTTCATCCTTACGCACGACATGCCCTAGCCAACGCAGGCGTTGGATGGCGATGCGTTGAACTACGTCAATGTCGGCGTAGAGCTCATACAGTTCGTGGTTCATTCTTGAACGGTAGTCTTCGCCCACGCGCACAGGACCGAAGATCTTACGAAGAACTTTTCTCTCGAATACCCCAAGAGCGGCTGCATCGCTTTGTAACAGTACCCATGCCTCTGCGCCGTAAAGCAACACGGGTATGATGAGCGTCTTGTAAAGTGTCAGTTTGGTCATGCGAGAGAGGGCTCGACTACTCATTAGCAAGAGTGATTCTCCGTTTGATCTCCAGGCTGATATCGTTGTTACTGTTAACGGTGGTACCAAGATAAATAAATTCTGGCACAACTTCGAAGGTATAGTTGTCCGCAATGACGTGCCTTCCTACACGCCGTGTGTTCCGCGTTGTACACAGCATATACTTCGTTTTACGCTCGTTCACCGCCAGACCCACTCGTGATGATTCCTTTTCGATAGCAGAAAACGCAGCGGTGGCATCTTGCTTACAGCGGCCGCTAATGTCAATGTCATCGGCGTACGCAAGGAGCTGGACACATTTGTAGAAGATAGTGCCATTACGATGAACACCTGCTTTTCGGAGCACCCCTTCCATCATGAAGTTGAAGAGGTTGCATGACAGTGGATCGCCTTGCCTGAAGCCTCGAACCGTATTGAATGACGGAGCTGGTTGTGTTGCTCAACGTCATTCTGCAAAGCCGTATGAGCTTCGCTGGTATACCGAACTCAGACATGGTGGCGTACAGGCAATCCCTTATCGGGCTATCGAACGCAGCTTTATAGTCGACAAAGAGATGATGGGTGTCGACTTGCTTTTCACGCGGGCTTACCTGCTTGGTCATAAATTAAAAATTTATTTTGAATGGAAAGAGGTGAACTTTCTCCCTATAATATTTTTGCATAAAGTGTCATTCCTGGGAATTTGCGAGCCTGATATGCATACAGGACAATATCAGAATTTTTTTGTTTGTATAATCTGCATGGATTGATTCAGTGTCATTAGGTTGTATACATCTCTTTAGAGTCCATTCAATGATTTTGTTAAACTCTTTCTTGAGTTTACGAGCGGACTGAGTCTCATCATCACCGATGGCTCAAATGCGCATATCGTCAGCGAAGATAGCCGTTATGTTATTTTTAGAACCGGAAGGTCAGATGTGAAAATCACATACTCGTCCAGTATAGTTCAGGAAGTATCTATTGTTTAGATACGAAGTTAAAATATCCGCAAATTCCTTTGGAAAGAAGATCCAAGAGTCCGTCATGCCACACTTTATCGAGGAGCTGAGTAGCATCGAGAAATATGAAAAAGTATATGAACTTTATGATTTTAAACTTGATGGGATGTAATTTGACAAATATAATTCGAGTATATGTACCAACATGACCAAATGGGGACACAATCGACATAAGAACCATATTACAAATAATTTATTAAATGACTGGTGTTAGCAAGATCCAGTAAAATTTTCGTAGGTTCTTCTTATGGTTCGTATATTAGGAGGAAGACTGTTAAATAACTTATAAATATCGTAAACATTTTAGAAAGTTACAATAATGTGTTGTCTTAGTGGCAGGAACGGGAGCTAATATTAGAATAACAATGGTCTTGTACGCAACCGGATTTTATTGAAAATACTTTTAAAACCTTGTAAAAGTATAAGTGTCTGAGAGAGAGAATTTTAAGAATTTTAAGAAGTTCAATGGAATTCTAGCGAGAGCTTGCCCTGAAAATTTTCCTAATGACATTCTTCTGTGATTTAAAAAACGGTGCTACTTTTGTTGCTATCGGAGCTTTTCGAATGTTTTTCATATGCTAATTTTGTTCAAATGAAAGCGACTTATTTTCTAATTACCTAACCGTAAACTAAGTCACTGACACATCAAAGTCCAAAACAATTTATTAAATAAATAAATAAAATTCCAAACGTGAGATGCACTACCCTGTACAACTGCACTGAACAACTTAGTCTGTATTGAATAATACAAACAAAAAACGAGAATTTGTAAAGTGAAAAGGAAAAATCATTGGAAACATTTCTCCAGAGTGCAGTTAAAACCTTTGATTTCTCTTGATAATATTTATATGGACTCTTACTTACGTACATACATACATAGGTATATATGTATATGTTGCAGCACGTGCTGAGTTGTTGTTGCAGCATTTCGTACTAAGCCGTTGGGATGCCATATGTTGCCTATTCGCCCTTTAATAAGAAATCCAAGTTCGAGTCCTACATTAGGACATCCCCATTTCTATTTTTGTTAGTCTGTATGTATGCATGTATTTTTGTATTTATAAGCGCATATGTAAGCACGTCAGAGAAAATGTGGTCTCACAGTTGCAAAACTTAAGTGCTACCACATCGATTTGAGGTATTTTATTGTTTTTTCTTGTCCTTTTATTTAGCTGACTCTTGCTTCAGTTTGGGTTCCTTGCAGATTTGCAAGAATTTCGATTGCAATTTTCATTGTAACCTTCAAATTTTCAAGTATTTTATTTTATCTTTGTATTTTTTTTTTCAAACAACCTTTGAACGAGCGCTGCGATCAAATACATACAAATGTACATATAAATTTTTCAGTGTGAACTTTTTATATTTCTTAAAAATTTGTTCCAATAACTGCTGTTTGCATGCACTTAGATATTGGGGATGTCTATCCTGGGATTGTAGGTATTTCATAAGTCCCGAAAATCTCGGGATTGTTGATAAATTTGTAATAGGTTATTTCTTACGAAGCATATGAACTAGAGACTGAAAAATCCCCTTTAACATGAATTCTGTCAAAATAATATGGGGAATTGTTCATTGAAAAAGTGGGCGTTACACATGTGTCTAAATTTTTTTGCGGGAATATTGGTACAACTGTGCTCTATAGTGTTGCAGAGTTTGAGCGAGATCTCTCTATTAGCTTGTTTTAGGCATTTAATTATATTAGTCAACCGCAGTTGTGCTCTGCGATTTTCACTATGGATGAAAATATCGAACAACATTTTGTCTTAAATTTTGTGTTTTAAATGGGATTTCATGTGCCAAATTGTTGAAAATGTTGCAGAAAGCCTTTGCCCATAGGCGAGTGTGCTTTATCAAAAATACGGGTCTACAAGTGGTATAAGGCTTTTGCAGAGGGTCTTGGAAGATTAGCCACGATCTGGTCGTCCATCAACGTCTTCAACGGATGAAAACGTCGACAAAGTGAAGGAAGTGGGGCTGACAAACCATCATTTAAGTTTCAGGAAGGTAGCTCGTGACCTGAGCGTGTCCCACGAATTTATTCGCAACATTTTACACCATCGGTTGGGCATGGGACGCGTGGCTGCTCGACTCGTTCCCCAAGAGTTGAATTTCTTTCAGAAAATTCATCGAAAGACATGCTTGAGCAAGTGAATTCGGACCCAATGTTTATCCAGCTCATCATAACAAGTGACGAGACGTGGGAGAGCCAAAAGCCAGCTGAATGGCGCTATTCAAATGAGTCGCAACCCAAAAAACCATGTCAAAGTCTGTCAGAAGTGAAAGTCATGCTACTCGTTTTCTTTGATTATCATGGTGTTGTGCACTCGGAATTCATTTAAATGGCTCTACGTTAAATAAGGAACATTATTTGGAAGTTATGCGACATTTGAGAGAGAATGTGCGTAGGAAACGGCCCAATTTGTGGAAAGAAAACTCATGGATCTTGCACCATGATAACGCACCGTCTCACAAGGCTCACATTGTGAACACTTTTTTGTATAAAAATTCGACAAATATTATCGAACAACCACCGTATTCACCTGATTAAGCCTCCTATGCCTTTTTTCCCCAAAACTTAAGTTGTCGCTCCGCGGACGCCGCTTTGAATCGATAGAGGCCATTCGCCAGGAGAATTCGCTGAAAGGCTAAAGAAACAAGGTACTTATTTGAAGGCGACAATATAAATTTTCAAGATGAAATAATTGTTTTGCATTTTACTGAACAATTTCCGGTACTTTTAGCTTTTTAACTTTAAACCGATTTTCACTTTTTAGGAAATATAGAAATATTTTTCCGTTTATGTTTTGTTTTTAATAGAAGAAGCAATACATGCGTGCATGTGTACCTCTGTCTTTGAAAGTTACGTTGACATACTGGATTTTTCATTTTAAAATATTTGAATATGCAGCCTACTGCTTTTCACTTCACAAAAATACATAAACTACTTTCGACCATAAAATACATTCGGGCAATTTTTGAGTTTTTTGCATCGAGCTTTGTTTTGATTTACCTTGATCAGATATATACACGGCACTATAATCAATCTTTTTGATACTTTTAAACGCTGCCGAAGTGTTTTATATTATAATTTGCTTATTTTTTATTTGATTTTCAAAAGCAATAAGTTCTGTTACAAGCCACGTCCGTTATATATATGAAATTATAATACTTGTTTTAGTGAAGTTAGTTTTATTTAATCATGTAAATATTTAAAGATAAATTTAATTTCATTCGGAATGGTCACCATTTGCTTTTACACAAGCTTTGAAACGAGTAGGCCATTCAGCTATTGCAGCACGCACTGTTTCCATGAATATTGACGTCGCTGATCGAACCAAAGATTGTTAGAAGCTCTCCGAACATCAGCGAAGTCTTCGACAGGACATGTTCTCCAATTTTGACCACCAACTGTAGTTCAATAAATTCAGATATGGACTTCCAGACGGCCAATCTTCTGGGGCTATGAACCCAGGAATATTGTTTTTCAGCCACTGCTGGGTGGTTTTTGCCTCATGGGCTGCAGCGGAATCTTGCTGGAAGAACCAACGTTATCCACTGAAGAGAATACTAAAGCTAAACTGCTTCACCACGCCTTCTAAGATATCCTCGTGACGTTTTTGGAAATTTTACCATACATTTTTTCGTTTTGCTTATAAAAAACTTGGTCAACAGTGAACATTTTCTCATCTGTGAAAAGAATATTTTCATAGCCGTTGACTGCGTGCCACCAAATGAGCTAAAATTAATATGCTCAATCGCTTGACTATAAGACTATCAGACAAAAAAATTAACGGCTGCATCTGAATGCAATGGAACTGCAATGTCGGAATTGTGTGTTGTATGTGCGTATGTATATAAGAAAGAGTGAGAGCGGTTGGAAGTACAGCGGTCAAGCGCTTAATAATTATTATGTGGTGGAAGAGATCTATTCAAACAATATTGATGCCATTTTGTAGGAGTAAGTTGTAGCAAAATAATAAATATTTGAAGCTCGGAACTAATCTTCGTGATTACAGAAATTTAATAACGGAATCCCGAAAATTCCGGAATCGTTAAAATCAAAAAAATATACGTCCCTGGTTGGCCGCAATGTTGGAAGTGGGAGAGATGAATTGATTAAGCTATTGCAAGTTTTACAAAATTTATTTGAGTCATAATTTTTATTATTATAATTTTTTCACGCTGGCCATTTTTATTTTTCTCCTCTAGAGGGGCTCTAAGAAAATTAAGCTGACATAAGAAAATTATCTGACATAAGAAGTTAATAGCTATCTTCGTGCAGCCAACTAAGTTGCGGCGTACTTAACTCGGGTTTTCTTAATTTGCATTAGCTTGCAGAAAATCGTTAAACGGGCTTGATTAAAGTTTTTCAAGTGCTTATAGCACAAATTCTGACGAAGGAGAATAAGATATTTCTATAAACACAAGCGGTACATGTATAAATTAGTTCATCAGAGTAGCTTAATCAATGCACACCTTTGCTCTTGTCTCCCTGTGATTTACAAAGTTTCTTTGTTAGGTGTGGATAAATAGCAAAAGCTCTGCGTAATGTGAGCTCCATGACAAACAAACTTTTCAATGACAGCAACGAAGTAAAACAATTTTGCCAAAAACTGACCAATAGACAAACGTAGGCAAGTACAAACAAACAAGGACACCAATAGCAACAAAATGTGAGAAGGGTGCAGAGCAGAAGAACAACATTAGCCACAATAGCTCCAACAAAATTGTAAGCAGTGGCAACAACAAACTAATCATGCACTTAATAACTTTTCAATCAGTATTCTCAGTATCTAAAATATCCAATGTGTCCTTCAAAGCCTTGGTAGATATCAGCATCATCACTTTTGAGTGGTTGGTTGCAAAAGACAGGCACACACAACTTTATCCTGCACCGCATCGAGGGCAAATGTGGAGAAACGCAGCACAAAGTAGGAACTACCTCTGACTACTTTCATGCAGTTTTACATACATATGTACATGCATAGCTACGTAAGTACGTGCCTGTGCAATTGAGGTAAAATACAGAAAGAGATTCAACCCCTTTGCCTCGCCTTATTGGCACATGACACACGGACTAGAACTGAATTCGGTTGATGCAATATTCTTGCTTTCGCGTGCTGTCAAAAACCAGCCAATACTGCAATTGAGAACTCTGCCACGCACAACTTTCTGTTTGCCCCATCTAGCCACCAAAGTAGCAAATGACCGAATTTTGTTTGCCTGGTTGGTCGTTTGTTTGACTTGAGCTTCGCTCTCCATTTGCTCCTTTTGCCACTTCAACTGTCATTGCTTTGGGCTGGGCTACTTTTTTCTGTCATTTTTGTTGTTCTGCTGTGCGGTGCACGAAATGCCTTTCCAATCGGCTGTTAAACGTGTTTTCGGAAACCTTTGCATACACATGGGCGCACAATCGTGCAACGTTTAAACATTGTACAACAACGTTAAGCCAAAGATCACCTACTCTGTACAATAGCACGAACAACATGTGTATTATGCAGTTGTTGTTGTTAGCACAACAAAAATGTTCATTGCAGAGCGAACTGTGGGTTGACTAACTGGATTTTTAAAATGTGTCACTCATTGCTGGTGCTTTTATGCAAATGCGCAGGATACAGTGAATTTGGCAAGTGGTGATGGCGGCGGCTGGCAGACAGGCGTTCATCAACCAACAACCACTAACCCATAGTAAGGGAAGGGTGCATAGAAGCAAACGGAACATGACTGAAATTGATTATTCTAACAATTTTGACCGGAGTGCATCCAACACGATTTGCCATTCAGGACCATTTTGGCCATTTCGACCGCAAACTTTCAACTGCTTTGAAGGAGTAAACCTGCGTATGTGTGCGCCGGATATTTAAATGCAAGCGTCTTCATACATACCTACTAGGGATGTTAATATCGGGATCCCGAAATCATGATATCGCGGTGTTTTCAGGTCCGAAGATTACTTTGTATTAATGCTGGGATGTTGCAAAAAGTGAAATATCGATCAAATCAAATTTAATTGCAATAAATGCATTTCCATATCCAAGGGAATTGTTTCAAATTGAAAAAAAAAAAATCAAAAAAAAATGTAAGGAATTGAAAAAGTTTATGAAATTGAGAGGGCTTAACAGTATCGAACGATTATGCCAGACGTTTTCTTTTTTTCACCGAATCCTAATAACAAATATGAGTAAAGTACGAGTTTTGTAAATTGCCATCTCTGTCTATAATTAAGAAAAAGCTGCAAGCTATGTTTATAATTAGAGCTTACATGAGTTGTTTTTAGTTTGACCGAGCTCCCCTTCCTATCTGTACTTCTAAAATTACAGCCTGCGCCTTTTTGGGAGGAAATTTAATTGAATGTTCTCATAATGTCGCTAACATACACCGAACAGAAAGTTTTAAGGAATAGCTGCATAATCGATTAAATCAATCTACGCAAACTTCTTTAAATCAAAAAAATTATATTTACTCAGCCCGCTGATATCTGGTAATGACAGAGACAGGGCTCATTGTCTTCATAACGGCTTATGACTACTTTTTGACAATTAATCCGACATGCGCTTTGACTTTATTATGCACCAATTTGAATTTTGGGACAAGCTCCACAAAACATCTCGAAATCCCGGAGTCAAAGTTTTCCGCTAATATTGGCATCCCTAATACCTATAGAACATATGCGGCCTTGTGCTCAATTGTAGCTCAGTTGCGGCAAAATGCATGTCATCGTTGCTTTCCTGCTCTTTGATACTCACACATCTTTGCTTCGAGGCACAAAAGGTGAAGGGAAGCGATGAATGTGTGATGTGCAAATTTGTGCAATTTTATATGCTTTTATTGGATTCACTCTAAAAGGGCCGGAAAGTCATGTTTACATACTGAAAGTTCGTGATCGTTGAATTATTTCTCTTTCCTTTATGGAGGGAAGAGGAAGAGGTAAATAGGTGGGTTGCTGGGACTTCGAATATATTTGAATGAAAATAGATAGAACAAACTGTGCAAAATTAAGTCGATATGTATAAGATGAATTCATTCCTTTTTTCAGAGCTCAAGGTCATTTGCTTAAAATTTATTGCAAACCTTTTAGGCTGAGATTTGAGTAGAAGACTCTATTGGTTGTTCTAAGTTCGAGTTTTTTTCTAAATTTGATATTTTAATATGTGTCTAAATATTTTTAATTGGGACGTTATACCTAATCATTGTCATGTGCAGCTAGTAGAGCGTTAACTTATAAATGATAAATAATATTTTCCAAATGTTTACCGCGATTTCGATTCTTTTGGTGCAAAAGTCCTTGCTATTGTTTCCTTTTGGATCTGTAAAGTCCAACATATAGGGACTTGGGTGCTTATTTTGACCCCAAATTGAACTTCGTGCTTTGGATAAGCATTACCGTTAATAAATCGTTGGTGATGTTGGCCTCTATTCATCGTAAGTAATTGTTTTTCGTTCTCCAGAAATTGTACTCTCAAACTGTTGTACTCGCCTTTAGTTTGGCCCAGGTTGGAATACACAGTATTTGCCTGGATTAATGCAATTCATGTTAAAAGGTTAGAGTAAGTTCAGACTACCCCATGTAGACGATATCCCATCTTACCATTTTCGTTGGTACATCGATATATCTGATGACCTTAGCGTCTCGGAGTAAATTAGAATATATGTAATATAATACTTATAGATAGTATTCTTTATTAAAACAATAATATTTATACATTTTAAGCACTAGAAACATATTGACTCTAAGAGCGTCGGTCGGTAAACTAAATACAATTTGAGTCTTATTAAAGCATTCCGATACCCAGAGCGTTAACGAATTAAATTAAATGAAAAAAATAACAGTTTTGGTGGTTATATTATATTTAACGCATTTTATTAACCTTTAACCCGCATATTAAGCCGCTTGCGTCGCTGAGGACGAGAGGTAGGAGTGCGCAGTAAAGAAAATAAATATGTTGAACGTTATAAAAACTAAGGCTTTATTTAACACAAGAAAAATTGTTCATAAAATCAAAAAATAATTATAAACAAACTGCTACCACTGCTAATGTTGAAATGGCTGAGTGGATTTCCTATTGCAGGAATTTCACTTCCACTTGACAAAGTAATGCCGTCATCTTCCGTCTTATCAGATTCAAAGTGATATTCGTCAGAGCTGTCACTATCTAACGTATAGTCTCTAGATCGCTTAGCCTTCGTGCGTTGGATAAAATATATAAAAAGCCTGCTGGTTCCTCTGGCAGTGACACTGAGAGACTCAATCAGAGAACTGAAATTCGTTCTGACCCTACCGTCGTCTCACATCGTAAATTTACTTACTTACATTATAAGGAAGATAGACTTCATCGCTAATGACCCCAATGTGTTTGAATGAAAACGTGCCGCTTTTACCATACCTATACGTATCTTATCGCTCAGAACGACAGACGTGACGAGCCCTGCAGCTACGAACTATTGGGTTGGCAACTAAGTAATTGCGGATTTCACTCATAGATGGCTTCAGTTGAATTTTTAGGTTTGCAGGCGTAGTACAAATGTAAAACACATTTTGTTATTTGATAGTTGACAATTCAGCTAGCAATCAGTAAAACAAGTTTTTTGGTCGGTTGCGTAGTTTTCGTTTGGCGTTCGTTGAAAAATGGAAAATCAAAAGAAACATTTTCGTCATATTTTGCTTTTTTATTTCCGCAAAGGCAAAACCGCAGCGCAAGCTCATAGAAAGTGATGTGCTGTTTATGGTGACGAAGTAAAAGAACGGGGGTGTTGCCAAATTTCATTCTGGTGATTTTTCACTCAGAAATGAAAAATGCTCTGGTCGTCCAGTTGAAGTTGATGACGCCCTAATCAAGACAATAATCGATTCGGATCGTCGCAGTACAAAACGTGAGATTGCATAGAAGCTTCATGTATCACATACATGCATTGAAAATCATTTAAAACAACTTGAATATGTTCAAAAACTCGATACATGGGCTCCTCACGAACTGGAAGAAACACATTTAACGCAACGCATGAACAGCTGCGATTTGCTAAAGAAACGTAATGAGAATGATCCATTTTTAAAACGACTGAACACTGGTGATGGAAATGGGTTGTTTACAACAATATCAAGCGCAAAAAATTATGGAGCAGGCCAGGTGAATCAACTCAAACAACACCAAAGCTGATATTCATCAAAAGAATGTTTTGTTATACGTTTTAACGAAATTAAGCAATGCAGTTGAAGAAACGCGGCCCGAGCTGACCCTTTAAAAACCCCTTTTTCTTTCCCAGACAGCCTACCTCCTTTTCTAAATACTATAATAGTTGACTTTATTAGGTTAATCTCCATGTTCCATATATCACAGTGTATTTCAAGCTTGTTTATCATTGCAGTGTGTTAATGTCATCTGATAATATTTATGCAGCGTCTCGGAGTAATCTCTCGTTGATGTGCTTTCCTTTTAATATCATTGCAGGTTTCATTGATTGCGCGTATCTGCATCACGAAAACTCGTTTTAGTAATACTTCAAATATTTTTCGTTGTATTGAATTCTTGTTTGAAGATGTAGCAAAAACTATTTATGAGTTAAATGCACGTTTAAGGAGGGCACTACTACAATCTAATGCTTATTATTCTTACTTACTCTTTAATTATTATTTTTGAACATTATTATTTTTAGGAATTTACTCATAAGAAGTTTGTTTCATATTTGTTATCTTGTGTAAGTGTATATTTCTCATATAGTTTGTAAGCATCTTGCTTCTTAATTAAGTAAATAAATAAATAAATAATTGTCTATAATTTTTCGATAATCTCAACCTGTAAATTTGTCATTATATTTGGTTAATTTTCAAATTATTTCATACTTGAAATAGTCCTTTGGAGAACGGCCTACAATATTTCCTATTTTTTATTTAATTTTATATATAATAATTCTAGAAATAATTAAGGATAAAAGTTCATATTTGTCTATATATTCCACTCAGTGGCAATTCATTCATCTTGCAATCTTAGGGGTCGAATTCCAGCAGAACATGGTGGAAGGATTCTTCCTTCGAAGCCACATTTTGTCTATACCCATACCATCAATAATATACTGCAATATTTATTTTGTTAGCGGAATGATGTCAACCTAATGTAAAATTTTGCGTGTCTTAAGAACCACTGGTGAATTTTTGGCTATTTTAGATTCTTTAGATTTCTGCGTTCTTTTAAAGTAGATTTTGTCTGAGAAGACCCCTAATAAAAATTTCCAAGGAATACTTTTCTGAACACTTCAACCTTCTAGCGATATTACAAGGGCATTGTTTTGCAGCCCCCCAAAGGAAAGGTGCACGAATCTATTTCGGGAAACATGTGAAATTCTATGATATTTCTCAAAACTAGGTTTTTAGATCTGATAAGTATTTTAAGGGGGGAAGATGGTCTAGAATTTTGAAAAAATCGAAAAATTTTTTTTTGTCTTAAAAGGTGCTTTAGGGTCTTAGAAATAATATACCAAATGAGGGATGCCAGCAAAAATGTCTAAATGCCCAAATTTTTAATTCGACGGCAGTGCCTCGCAGGTATGCCCCGAACGCTACTTACAACTTTAAACGCGTTTTTCTCGAAATCACTTTTTTTAAACTGGCCGAAGACATAACTCGAACAAATCTTTACCGATTCTTACGAAATTTTGACAATACATTCGAAATACCTTTCTCCGGAGACGTACGTAGGATTTTTTATTTATATTACATAGTTTTTTTTTTAATCAACAATTTTATGTCGTTCTTTATAGTGAAAATTGTAACTTTTTGTTCAAACGTGCACCATTTCGCGAAAAAACAAAATATCGAAAAAATCCTACGTACGTCTCTTTCTGTTGTTATATAGAAACTAAAAAAATTTTATTTTTTGATCCAGGACAAAAATTAAGGAGTTTACGTCTTCGGCAATGGACCCACTAGAAAAAAAGGCGCCTTAGGAGAACTGCTGGACAGCGGCCATTTTGAAATTAATTCAGACGAAAAATTTTGTATTTGTACCATGAAAGCTATATTATTAAACCTATTTCACAGATTTTCGATTGATTCCTTTGTTGAGTCAAAATAAATTCATAAAATATGCCCATTTTTTGCGCTCTAGACCAGTTCCCCCCTTAACTGGTTTTTCCACTTTTCCGATTTTCCGAAAGCACGAATTCAAAAGACCCTAAACAATGCGAAGAGCTCTATTAGTACATATTTCATGTACAGTATCTTCATAGACATTATTTCCAAGTAAATTCCTTACTTTTTCCCGCATTAATGAAAGCAATTATTCCAGAGATATTCTGCATTAACCGAAACAATTTATCACAAATGGTCATCACTCATTACGTCGATGGCAGGAGAATCAGTTGCAATGAATATTTAATAATGTTGTACATATATCAGGGAGAGGTGTAAGTGCTTCTTAAGATTTGAGCTTTTATGCGAAACTATTATATTTTCCTCTGTTTCAATGTTTGAAAATACATTTTCTTTCTAGAAACATCTTTTTTAGTTTGAGATCATTGAGTCGAGAGTTTGCTTACAGCCCATTTTGCGCTATTTTTTACTAGTCAAACGGGCTGTTTGGCAGTCTTTCGGCCAAACGAGCCAGCCTTTAGCAGTCTATATCGAGTCGTTCGTGTGCTGAGTTCTACTTTCCCTCTCCGCACAAATAATCTTCCTATTTCCTTTATAAGTTGGAGCCGATCGTGCACACGTATTATTGTGTTTGTAACATCATGAATATTCCTTATAAATGTATGGGGAATGGAGCTGGAATGACAGTCTATGGTCGGATATAAGTTTACTGTAGACATACTGTTTACGTAGAATCGACTGTCATGGAAATATTTAACTGTACCAATTTTGCCTCATGCGAATTCAGTGAACTATTAAGCAACTAAAAACCTAACTCCACTACTGATATTCTTCAAGCTATAAAATTATCGGACACATCATTCATTAGCAGTTTGTTCGAACTTTTTCTCCAATTTTTAATGTGCCTTATCATGTTATTCTACAAATGGAAGGACTGACCACTTTATAGAAAACTTCCTGTGCTGAATTTTCTTAAATCTATTAGAGCAGGAGTCGTCTTTATAGAACTGTGTATCCCTTCATTTACCTTTAATTGTGAGGAAGTAAATAAATATTAGTGCTGTTCAAACATAACTCTACAAATCGTATGGTTTTAGCTATGAATGCAAATACAATTATGAAAAGAGTTTCGATCGGCTCTCAGAACAAGAACTTGAGATTGGAAATAATATCTATATGTTCAAAGATGCATTATAAACATTTTTATATTTTCAATAAACAAGAGACACTAAATAAATTATAAAATAATCACTTTAGACTACTACAAAAACAAAAAAAAAAATCAGTTCTCATACCCACACTCAACTATATACAAGCGAAGTTTATTTTTCACTTTAGCAATTGCACCCATATCTTTTTCCAGCTTATCATTTGTCTTCAGTGCACAATTTTCCACTAGCCAAGTCAGCCATTTCAAAGTCACTAAATGTCACTCATACGCACCGTTTGCCTTATGTGCATTAATTTCCTCTACAGTCACACCGAAATTGAGCAAACGAACCAAAGCAAACCAAACCGAGTGGACGGCGATTTGATTCAGCTTTAATATGCGAATTTTCGGCAATTATAACGCCATCACCGACGAAATTTCCAACGTCCTCTCCAACATCTAATCTGTATGTGAGCAAATTACCACAACGCAGCCGCTCATAAATTAACATATTAAGGTGGCTGACTACCAGCCGTAAATGGTGGGCAACAAAGGATGCCAGCCTCACAGAAGCGCACGAAATTTCATACAATTCAACTACATTTGCTTACGCTACTAGTCAGCACTGCGGGTAAATGCTTTCGGGAGGGAGGTCGCGCGTAGCAAAAGCAGAGCGACAGCGGTGCAGGCAAGCAGAAAACCGAAGATATTCATGTGACCAGGGCCATTAAGCATGATGGATCTGCTGTAAAATTAAAATGAAAATGTACCAACCTAGTGCACACGGGCGTAACCATCTTCCCCCAAAGGAACTGAACAGTGCAGAGCACAGCCACCAAAGAAGCAACAATAACGGCAGCTAAGATGATAAGCCCAGGCGACATACGAGTACGAGAGGCGCTGGAATGCCAGCAAGTTGATTTGGGAGGTGGTGGTGGTAGTTGGCATTCACGCTTGAAATGGCACAAGCAAAAAGCAAAAGTGAAGAAACATTGCTGAGCGGCTGAACGAACAAGTTGAAGGACTCTCGAGTAACTAAGATATGCAAGAATCTCGTAAGGTCGTGGAAGATGGGTCAGCGCTTGAGCATTGCCTCTACTCACATGTGTGTATATACATACATACAATTCGTTATTGCTGGCTCTTATAAGAATTTTTGTGGTATTTGGTAGTTGCTCACTAGCAACTAGCGTTGAGCTGGCATTGAAAATGTGAAACCAGCATCCAACCAACACTGCAATACAATTAACTATGGGGTATTAAATTTCTCCCATTTTACTACGTTCCATTTTAGTGAGTGGTGCATTTAGCGTTTAGAAATTTATTTAACTCGGCTGTAAATATAAGGCGCAGGAGTCTTTCTCACTGATTTTTTTATTGGAAAAAACGCGCAACTAAATGTGAAAAAATATTAATAACACCCAACTTATAAATTCTATTTAAAATACTTCATTCTGCGCGCCTAATTTTTCAGTACATTTTCCCTTATTTCAGCCCTTATCTCCCCAATGACAAATGCAATTTCATGTTTTACCCATGAAACCGCCTCTGAATGGTTGCTATAACATCAGTCTTTAACGGTGCCTCACAAAAAACAGTCATTGATTTCAAATCACGGTTTTGGGTTTTGGAAGACTTTGAAATGTTTGTAATATTTCTTTACTTTATTTAGCTCAAAGAGATCGATTTTGTAAATTTCTGAGCCCAAAAAAAATATGTATGACCTTTCATGAATGATATTTTAGCTCTTAACTCCACCAAAATCGATTGTTCGAATTCCAAATGCCAGACGAACAACCCTGTATATGCTCTGTTGGGGTATAAATTTATGCATCCCGCTGCCGCTGCTGCTCCTGAATAGGTGAATGCAGGTCGTTAATGCTCTAAAATCAGTATTTTTCGGATAATTTATGGTGCCGCGCTAACTGAGTTTACATTTCATTACTTTACTTTTCCTTTTCAAGGCTGTTTTCACATACATGCACATAATCAAGTAAATCTAATTCAAATTGGCTTTTATTTTTTTACCATTATTTAGTGTAATTAAGCTAAGTAATACTGTGTGACCTCTTGAACTCAGTTATCAATGCGTAGGCAAATAATTTCATATCTTCTGATCTTTGTCATATCTCATTTTAATTACTTGTGGTTTTATTTGAATTTTTCTTTTGATTATAGTATAGAAATCGTGAAAAAGGCAAGGAAGAGACAATTTTGTGAATTTTGCAAAATGAAGAATGGAAAGCAAATATAAGTAAATATGGAAAGAAAAGAAAACTGCAAGTTGGTAAAAAATTTCGTTTTTTCATAGCCTTGCTTCCATTCTTGATACAAATTCTTATTATTTTATTTTCCAATTTTTTTCGATTGTCTGAGTTTATTTATTTAATTACTTGTTTAAATTCCGTCAATTAAAGTACATCTCGAATAGGTTACTAACAAGTAAAAACTTATAGTAACTTACAATATAAATGTGTAAATATACTACAGTAAAATATTTAGGCGGCCGCCATAGCTGAATGGGTTGGTGCGTGACTACTATTTGGAATTCATGCCATGAAAAAGCTCCTCATAAAAATATCTGCCGTTCGGAGTCGGCTTGAAACTGTAGGTCCCTCCATTTGTGGAACACCATCAAGACGCACACCACCTATAGGAGGAGGAGCTAGGAACCATACCTCTAAAACGAATTCTGATGTCCCCCAATTTGGGTCGAACGAAAAATCCCACTTTGACCCATTTAGAGTGCTCCAATCGAGTGCAAATGTATGACCGACCCCCACTAACTTTGGACGGCCGATCCACCCATGCCAGTGGCACACCCTCTGGAACTCCCCTGGGGGGTTCCCCATACAATAATTTCAAAATATCACCATTTTTGGCCTTTACATGAGAAAAGAAACTAACGTTTTAGAGGTATGGTTCCTTCGTCAAAGTTTCTTATTTTGATCCCTAGAATATGATTTTCACAGAGCAATGGGCGACTTTTTTGCCTCCCCACAAATCGACCCGGCCTAATATACATATATAAAATATTTGGACTAATTACTGTTTAAAGGGCACACAAGATCTTTAGGCCTCACGAGAATTTGGGAATGCATCTGAATTTGTTTATACTTGGTTAGTCTGGCTTAGAGAACGTGTAAATAGTACATTAATCACAGAACCTAAGGTCCAAAGCAGGACAATGCGAAA
The DNA here is from genome assembly GCA_037575425.1 of Anastrepha fraterculus. Classification (NCBI taxonomy): domain Eukaryota; kingdom Metazoa; phylum Arthropoda; class Insecta; order Diptera; family Tephritidae; genus Anastrepha; species Anastrepha fraterculus. The sequence continues at coordinate 31,423 of JAYXIM010001686.1, read as the reverse complement.
TATTTTGCTCAAGCAATAAGTGGCAATTGAAATGACTCATGACTATGTCCCTCATTTCGATTGCCGGCAATACCAACAGGATGCGCCTACTTTTGTAATCACGCATATTACAATTTTAAAGAAGTGAATGAATGGCATACCTAGTAAAGCATTTTCGGACCTTTTCCACTCTTAAGGTGAATCCAGAATTAATAGAATCCCAAATATTCTTCAATTCCATTCATCAATACATAAGATTTGATCTTATTAGTGAAAAATATTAGCTTTTGATTGTGGAAAGGTCCCGCAATTCATCTGTTTTCCTCGTTAGGCATAGATCATAGACTTAGTAATCATGAAACATTTTCGAAGTAAAGGCGACACCCAGTCAGGTGAGATTAGCAGTTATTAATCTGTAATGGTAATCAATTATCACTTCATGTCTACTGAAAGACAAAGACGTTGCGAGGCAAACAATTAGCATCATACGATGTATATCTTTGCTCTTGTATATCTTTAGATCATTAACGTACATTATACCACTTTTTTTATTAACTATTCTAATTAATTTTTGCCCATAGTATATAAAAAATGATACTACTTAGCAGTTTTCGTTTCATAATTTGACTTGTTTTAAGAAGCATTTTACAATATAACCGGTATTCGCTCTCCATAAGATCTGCTGACAGTGGGCTTCGTTGACATGACCTTTTAGTCGCTGTTTGTAAGCTATGGCAAATCATTCGTTACTTCAGCCACAGTTGCTTTACCTAGATCGCGATGAAGGTCGCTATTCCTTATTTAGTATGGCGGGTTTAATATGCCTCGCAGAATTTTCTTTTGCAGACGTTGGATAAAAGTGATGTACTTTTGGCTAGCGCATATCCAAAATTGTATATTATGAGTCCAAACCGGTCTTAGCATTTGTTTGTAAATAAGTAATTTGTAGCGGATTGATAAACTTGAGCGCCTTCCAATGCGGAAATATAGCTTATTTAATTCCAAGCGAAGCTCTTCTCGTTTTTTCCTAACATGAGCTTTACAGCGCAGTTTGGAATCAAATGTTATTCCCAGATCTTTGGCTTCGTCGAAGTATTGGACTATCGACATATCGATGAAGATGAACTTCTGAGTAGCGCTTTTTAGGGAAAACACTATGTGCTGACTTGCTTTCGTATAGCTTTATTCTCCATTTGTTAGCCCATGCAGCAATAAGGTTAACAGCTTTGTAGGCTTGTAGGCATAGTCTGTAAAGAATAGTTTTAGCTGGAAATTAAGCTTACCATATTTCAATGTCTGGGATAAAAGCATAGGCCCACCTGTTTTTGTCGATTTTTCCAACGCTCCGCTATCTTAGAAAGGCTTTCTCTTTTTCTATAGTCGCTGATATGTTAGTGTGAGTCTGCTCTTTTTGCACGCTGAACTCTCGTTTGTTCTTCCGCTAATTAATCATCTGAGGTGGTTTTGTATGCACTTATCCCTCAGTGCATAAAGCCTGTCCAATAACTCACTTTTATCATCAAGGATTTCGCTTATACTTGCACTGTGAGCGCACCGTACATTCTTCATGCTTTGTGAGTTATATATTCCGCATGTGTCTCAAAACTGTTTCTCTATAAATGAAGGGACCTACAATTTAAATATCAACCTATAAATATACCCTCTTTTATTTTGGCATCGCTGATTTTTGGGAATTTTTGTCTTAAATAACAAAACTCATCTCAATTCTTGTCCATATTTTTGACGAAGTTTTTTCACTAGCAAAAGTTGAATGTGCAATGGAGGTAGCAACACATCTTCAGGATTTTTTAAAGGAGCATAGAGAAAAGTTCGTTTCCCAAGTATACCTTTTGAATATTATGCTCTTTCTTATCTCGACTCTCAAAATTCCGTTTATTCATGCAGTGACCCCAGCCAAATGGCAATTGCTTTTAAATCTCTACATATTTTCTAGGAGAATTGGATAAATTTAATACGTTCAAGCTGTAACTTCATATTTTTAAAGTAATCTTTCATTCCAGTGACATTCCAGGAATAATATTTGTTGTCATTATGTAACAGTACAGCGTTTATACTAACCTTCGGCGCATCTCTGAAAATTGTACGGGAAATTTTATGCATGCAAATATTTTGATATTTCTTCCAATAAATTCCAATTATTAAGTTGGGAAGCCAACAGTTCTGTTTGTTTTGTACTACAATTAAATCGTGCTTCAAGTCATTGAGGTCGTTTTGAGTTAGGTTGTTTATTTGAAGTAGTTTATTCTATATACAGATCATTGCAATAAGAACACTCGGATACGTTTTCTTCAATCACGTTGTCCATGTTTACTGGAGGTTCACGAACCGGCAACTCATCACTCTGTCGGATAGGTCTTTCAACATATTGTAGATTTAGGTATCCCAAATTATGCTTAGATTTTGTATTAATACTTTTTATAGACGTTAAGCAGAAAAAATAATCTGAAAAATGGTCTTTCGGTTCACTATATAATTGGAACTGCGATAGACATTTGGTGAGATCCTTTAGCCTTAGATGTTAATAGAGTAACGCACTGTGCACTACAAACATTAGGAGCCCGAGTTTTTTTCAAACTACGGCGTTGGATTTTAACAGTTAGTTGACCGGAAATATAACAAAAGTCGAGATGATTTACACGCACTTTGGTTGGAGAAATACGCATAATTATCACGTCAGTCCATAAGTTTGTGCGTATTTTACCCATAATTTCACTTTTGTACGAATTTTGCATACAAAAAATTATTCGCAGAATACAACGGAACTATGTATTTATATTTTCTTAGATATATTGTGCATTCAACAAGTGATTTTAATCGCAGATAGAAGCACGTGTTGTTAAAAAATAAAATGGAATCTTCGAACGCGTATAAGAGGCATATTTTGTATTTTGTTATAAAAGTGGTAAAAATACAACAACTGCTGCTGCGAAATAAATACTGTTCACGGAGAGAATACCGTGAGTGAAAGGACTGCGCGAAAGTGGTTTTCAAAATTCCGAAGTGGTAACTGCGACGTGGAGGATGCCCCGCGCGCTGGTCGTCCTGAAGTCTTTAACTCCGATGCCTTGCTCGAACTCGTGGAAGCTGAGCCAAATTTGACAGTCGATATGATAGCTCAGAGGTTAAATTCATCGCATCAAACAGTTCACAGGCACCTGGTTTGGTTGGTAAAGGTTTCAAAGCTGGGGAAATGGGTTCCGCATAGACTTTCCGTCGCCAGTCGCAGGCAGAGAGTGAATGTGTGTTCTCAGCTGCTGCAACGGCTTGAAAATAAAAGTTTTTTGAACCGCATCGTTACTGGTGATGAAAAATGGCTCATTTACAATAATTCTGTTCGTAAACGCCAATGGGCAGATAAAGATGAAACACCAGAACCGACCCCTAGAGATGGCCTTCACCCCAAGAAGATTCTTCTGTCTATTTGGTGGGATATGGGCGGTATTGTTTATTATGAACTTCTGGAACCAAACCATACGATAACTGTTTATTATTATTCCCATCACCTATCACACCTGAATGAGGCACTCAACAAATATCGACCGTTTTTATTGAATAGACGAAAAGTTTTGTTTCACCACGACAACGCAAGACCTCATACCGCAAGGCAAACATTGGGCAAGCTGAACGAACTCGGATGGGAGCTAATGCCGCATCCACCATACTCTTCGGATATTGCACCTTGTCATTATCACCTTTCCGTTGACTTCAATCCTATATGAGTAACAAAAACTACTCCTCAAAAGTAGCTATAAAAAGGGATATCGAAGCGTATTTTGGCTCCAAGGACACACAATTTTTTAAACAGGGAATTACAAATTTGCCTAAACGTTGTGAAGACATTGTAAATAATGAAGGAAAATATATTATTGATTAATAAATACTTTAAACATCTTTTTTATTTATTTTAACCACGTTTAAAAAACGCACGAACTTATGGACTGACCTGATACTTCAGTAAATTCTTAAGGAAAAATGAGGATAATTGAATAAGTACGAGGTTTATAAGGGGTGGCGCAAAATTAACCATTCAACTTTTTACTAAAAAAAAAATATTTTGAATGACGGAAATCTTTATTTTGACCCTTACGTGCTCCATTGCTTGTCTGTTTGTATGCTGCAGCTGTCTAGCTCACAAGTGTCAAATATGATTGCCGTAGGACGATATTTGCAAATATTATAAATCTTTCCATAATTGATTAATTTTGCGCCACCTTTTATGAGTTTCGGAAGTCGTATCTAAACACGACGTAACCTCCGCTTATCAGTGTAATTAGCATTCACGAAACTCTCAGCCTTTTTGTAGCATCATTTTGTTTTGGAGTTAAAGGTGAACATTTTCTGTTGTTGTGCTTTTGTCAGTTCAAGACAGAAAAATGAGTTTCAAAAACGTAACGGTAATTTTTTAAGAAAAGCTTAGAATATATTTAAACAACAAAAGAATCTTTTGTTAATTACTGATATCGAAACGACTAAGAATTTGCATACTCACCCATAATGAACGTACACCTGCAGTCGAGGTGCTCATATTTTATTAGTTTGTACACATGTATGCAGACGTATAAAAATTAAAATTTGCAACAACAAATTCAAAACACACGACAAAATTTCGCCACCATCATCCTCCAAAAATAAGCGCAGTCGTATATGTACGGCTTGTACATTTACCGAGAATATCATTCATGGCTGTTTACATTACAATACATAATTAATTTCCCCACGCATTCGCCTCTTCGGCAAACCAATCTACATATACAATTTTTATAAGTTCTCTGGATTACCTGTTGGTTCTGTTCGTTCTTTTAGTTATATTCATGTTGCCGAAAAGATAACCTACTGTTAGAGCCACTGTTAATGTTACATTCTCTGCTAACAAAAAATACTATGCTACTGAAGTAGCTAAACTTCCCACTGTGAAAATGCGCAACTTTCGTAAAGATTGCGACATGTAAATAAAAAAACATTAGGCAGTACCAACCAGTTCACTAAGACTTTATTGCGACTTCATTTGATTTAATAACGTAAACAAGGAAAAGGCAAATTTAATTATCTGAAAGATAAAATATTCAAATAGCTTCAATTAATTAGAAAATTTTATATTATATATCAACTCACGCTTATAAAAGTCTCTAATGAAACTGCCACAATATTACCAGCAAGTATTTTGTCTTCTTTTTGTGAGCGTTGCATGAAAATAATCAAAGCATGACGAAATCTCGGACTCTGCGCATACCACCGACATGAAAACAGAGAAGTGGTCAATTTGCTCATTTCAAGTGAAGCCTCATCCATAAACCAACAACAGGGAGCTACTTCAACTATTATTGCAGGAAAGAAAATTATAAACTTTAGAAACTGCGAAACATTAAAATCACTGCCAACAAAAGCAATAGCAGGTGTACTCAACCCCAAAGCTGTACTTAGAAATTGGATGAAATTTGTGGTTGAAATGGGAGAGCGTATGCAATTGTAGTAGCTGAAAAAAATATAAGACAGTTAACAAAATAAAGAAAGAAAGTGAAAACCCATCGCCTTGCTCACCGCATGCACTCCCAATGATCTTGCACGCAGGCAACAAGCTGCTGATAATTGCTGGTTTCATCAGCCGTTTCGCAGGTTCCAATACGCTTAATGCGCGCATTCAAAACATGCAGATGAGCCATTAGCAGCACTAAATATATAACCGAATAGGTGTCAGTGCATGCAGCATTTGTCACTTGTGTGATCAAGCAAATCATTTGGAGAGCACAAGCTGTAATATAAGCGCGCTGTGACTGCTGCCAATCCAACGGTATCCAACCCTCGAAAGGCAACTTGTGGCGCATAATACCAAGTAGTCCATAAAAGAATAAACCAGACCAAAATGCGACCAAATATGTAAGGAAACCCCATTGACAATAACGCACAGTTCGCTTTAGGTAAGCGCAATCGTCCGGATGCAGCTCAGCACGTCGATCCAGAGCGTTTAAATGAAGTGCCGCTTTTGGTAAATGTCTTTGAATGTAATAGAATAATATAGCCTGTTTCGCTGTAGTGTAGAGTAGAGGCAGTGCTACGCTCAGATTGACAATTTTGTCAGCCAGATCGAGATGTACGAAAAATGATGCTACATATAACGACGGAAAGAGCACTGCGCTGTAGAGATTAAGTAGCAGTGCATATGCCCAATAGATGCAATGGGGTTCCTTAAATGGAAGCATTCCCAGATAACGCCAGCACTGCCAAGTGTATTTGAGCGCATCGTGAGTGTGCAGCGTTGACGGTGGTGGTGATAACGGTGTTTTGTGTGGTGACATTTTTGGTCTCAAAAATGGCGGAGAATTTGGTTCGATCAACACTTTTGCTTTTTTTGATTTAAGAAACGCAGATACTTTTTGGTTGCCGCTCTAAGAGTATTAAAATTAGATTTTCAAATGATTTGTGTAGGTATATTTATAGCGTTAAGTCAGCTAACTAAAGTGCTTGCACTCCTGCTAAGCAAAAGGGTTACGTAAATGTGTTAATTATCACAGAGTCTAGCGAAAACGTGGGGCACAGTGGTACTGGTTTAATGAAATTTGCTCTTATAAATGTACTTACGTTTTATAATTATGCTTCAAGCCGAATGATAGAATATGTTTTTTGTAATAGCACTTGCCTCTGGACAGACAATGGGAAATCTCCTAGTGTATTTCTTATGAAAAAAAAAACGCCTCATAAAAACTATTTTCTGTTCGGAGTCGGCAGAACCTAGGAGTTCGGCCAAACACCTAAAAGGGTATAATCACCAATTATATATATACTCGTACATATATAATATATATATTCTCAAAGTTGTATACTTTACAGACAGACATTAATTTGGATTTGCAGCTCATAGCCTCATACATTTTTCTAACTTTGGCATTTTAATTACTTATATAAGCACATTGTTTACCGATACTCACCCCTGTGACCGCGCTATATGTATTTCCACATATGTATGCTTTCATCTGCGAATATTGGACGGAGGATAATCTCGCCAGACTAATCTTCCAATCACATTAGCGTTTGCGTACCTTATCAATATTTTTGGAAGACAAAGAAATAAATTGTCGAAAGCTAAGGAAATGTTCACTTTTTGTGGAATACTTCGACCACATTCTGTTCACCCGCCTTTGCTTTTGTTATTAGTCATAATTCTTCGACAGCAAAGCCACGTCTCCATTTTTTACAGGCACAGAAGAGAAAATATTAACTTATTTGAAAGTTCCAAATAAATTTGCCTCTCTTGAGCTCGTAACTGTTTAAATTTATTCAGTAACTACAGCAGATATTTTTAAATTTTTCTGCTCTTTGAGATATACAAGGTGTCGCCAAGTTAATCACCCTATTTATAATAAGATTTATAGTTTTTGCAAATCGGGGCGGAGTCGAACGTCAATCATCTTTGATATTTGTGAAATAGACAGCGGTAGTATACAAACAGACAAGCAATGGAGCGCGTAAAGGTCAAAATAAAGATTTCCATTGCGCAAGGTCAACATGATAGTTTTTACCGATTTAGTAGAGTTATTCAAAAAACAAATTGGCTGATTAATTTTGCCTTGACAATTTACCTTGTATAATTTCAAGAATTTTTTTAAATTCAAACTACCAGTTAATAATAGGGGGCGTATATATTTCCATGAAATAAAACAAGTGACGTCACACTTATTCCTAAATTAAATCAAGCGAGTATTGATCATTCGGCAGGACACCGGCAAACTAAACAAATCTTTGATAGTCCGAAGATTAAATGATTTGATTCTGTTATCAATATCACCCTTTGTAAAACTCTATAAGCCTGATCATTTATTATGCCACATACAATCCAAACGCAGGAAATTGTGGGCAGTTTGGAGCAGGCCGTGCCTATGTCGCTAAAAACTTCGAATAAAAATGTTCTAAAAATCGATTAACCAATCTTTTTCTTGTGTTTGTTTAAGAGAAGCTCTGATATCTTACAAACTAAAGTCAACGGATTCTTCTTCTTCTTGATTGGCACGATAATCGCTTTAGCGGTTTTGGCCGAGCTTGACAAAGGGCGCCAGTTGCTTCTTTCTCGTGATAAACGTCGCCAGTTGGTCACATCATCAAAGAGGAAGTCTTCCTCTTCTACCACCAGCTGGTACCGCATCAAATACTTTTAGAGCCGGAGCGTTTGTATCCATTGTCCTGACCCAGCCAACGGAGTGGCTTGATCTTTATTCCTTGCGCTATATCTATGGCGCCTTAAAACTCATACAACTCATTGTTTCATTGCTTGCGATATTTGTCATCGCCCATGTGTAGAAGTTCAAACATTTTCCGCAGCACCTTTCCAAGGGACGCCCCATCGTATGCTGTCATTGTCCAAGCTTCTGCACTATTCAATAAGATGGGTATGATGAGAGACTTATAGAGGGTTACGGTTACTTGTTCAACGAGAGAGGACTTCACTACTTAATTGCCACATAATCCAAAGTAGTACTTGAAGGCAAAAATACTCTTATAACTTCAAACCATAACTGTTAACAGAGACACGAGTGCCGATTTGAAAGTGCGTTGACTGTTTGTTTGGTGGCAGGAGGCACTTCGTTCTGTCTCCATTCACCCCCAGGCCCAGCAATATTGTAGTTCAAAATACAATAGGGAATAAAAAATATCTGAAAGCTTAGTTTCACAAAAATTTTTACGTTGTCTTTATACACTGCTCTCATTTCGCTATAACTTCATCACTTGTGCTTTTTACATCACGTTCACACGGTACCTGTCTGCAAGTTATAATAGCCTGTAATTAATGGTAATAACAATGTTTATAATAGTGCAGTGTATAACGGCGAGAGAAGTACGCATGCCTTTTAATTGTCGCGTGCCTTTTAATTTATTTCCCGTGCAGGGTTCTAATAAAGATGGGTGGACGTTGACTTGTTGAGGATATGGTTATCTCTCTCGAAGTAACGCAAATGATAAACCACCATAGTACATTTTAAGCGCTCTAAACTTTTTCTTGTAGTAGTTTCTGATGTCGCAGACTTTCGCTAATAGATGACAACCGACCGAAGCCCTGAAATTACGACATAACCCGAGCCATTCTCCCAATTCAGTCCGATTTATAAAGCACCTCTAAATTGCACCTATCTGATCTATGCCGAAGACTTGCAAAGTTTGATTTGAAAGTATCAAGATGCAGTGAAAAATATGGAATCAAGTTAAACGTAAGAAAACTAAGTTCATGGTGGTCAGTGGGAAAAATATATAGAGTAGAATGGGGTAAGATAGGTATGGGGGCACAATAGGTAGGTGGGGTTTTCGTCGTACTGTTTTTGCAGAGGTCACTCGTCTTATGTGAATTGAATACGTGGTGGGGAACAACGTTCGCGACTGTCATTTCGGCCGTCACCATTGATTAGTTATCCTAGCTCTGGCGTCGTTTAGTTTTTTGTGAGCTTTTCTCCGACATAGCATTTTTTTTTATTCTACGGTGCAGTGCATTTAATGTATGCAAATATTTGTCAGGTGAGTTTTAGTTTACGTTGAAAATAATGCTGAACACGAATAATGTGTTAGTTTTTTGATATTATTCGTTTTTAAAAAAAAATATCGACACTAACATAAAACATGTGCTTGGGGGCACTATAGGTCAGCCGTCTGGGGGCATTATAGGTCACTACTTTTAATTGAATAAAATAAATTTTAATTGTTTTTGCAGCAAAATGGTGCGTAGTTATGTGCGAAAAACGCCGAAACGAAGTGAAGAGGACGTAAAAAACGCAATCGCGGCAGTCCTAGATGGCGCTAGTGTTCGATCTGCCTCTAAACAATTTAAAATTCCGTTCGAAACATTACGTGCTCGCGTGATGAATTAAAGAAAAATTCCTAACTTTTATAACATGTGCAGTGTTCATACTCTATAAATAAAAGTTAAAACGTTAATTTCCAAGCCACGTATATTGTTCTTTTCCCCTCACATATAGTGACCTATCGTGCCCCCCGATTTTGAAAATATCGAAAAAAAGCACCTTTGTCTTATTGAATGCAGCTTCCAAAATATTTAGCCAAACATAAGTCAGTATAACCAAAATGTTAGCAGATAAATAACCTTTCAAAATCTTGCTTATTTTTCAAAATCAATGCGAAAACACCGTAGCAAGAGCTCTCCAAAAAAAAATTACCTATCTTACCCCATTCTACTCTACAATAATATGAAATTGAGTATAAATTTCCAATCGAAAGAGTAAGAGAGTTTAAGTATCTATGTTGCCGGATAAAAGAAAACCGCGACTTCTCCTCAGAGATTAAAACAAAAATAGAAATAGCACGGCAATCGTTTTGCAACTACAAAAAAGTCCTACCATTAATGATTTTAACTTAAATCTTAAAATGCGCGTTTGGTCAATATTGTTGCACGTAGTCGTTTTCAGACGAATACTGAAAATTCCCTGAACTGATCATGCTTCTAACAATGAAGTATTAATACGAATGCGAAGAGACCGAGAACTTCTAAAAACTATTAAACAGAGAAAAACTGCGTACCTGGGCCATATAATAAGAAATCCGAAATATCATCTATTGCAACTTATTTTAGAATGATATAGTGGGCAGCCACTACAACTTAACCCTGACCTACTTCACACGCAGCTCTTTCTATATGAATGTGCTCTATGAGAATACTTTTAGTTTCAGAAATGCACTGCAACACCGTGAGACGAAAATTAACTTTTATCCAAAAAAGGTGTGATTTGGAAGTGAAACCAAATTTGTAAATTTTAGTATTTATCTTATTTTATTAAAGTTCATATACCCGTCGTTTACATGTATTTCTTTTGAAATAATCTCTGGACAGATTTTTTAAAAGGCATTGCTGATCTTCGGGCATTGCTCGTGAAAAGTAGAACAAATTATTTTATTTTATTTAAGCTGGATATAGGTCATAGAGTGAATGTAAGTATTTAAAACAGTTTTCTAAAATTAAATTGATCAGAAAAAGAAATACTGAGTAGGTAGCATTAGAATATAAAATCCATTTTCTTAAATATCTTCTGCTTTTTCTCTTCTTCTTCTTCATCTTTATTGTAGGACCCAGTCCTGTTTTTATGCTCGCAGCATTTGCATTTCGATGGAGGATATTATTCGCTCTGTGGTAGTATCCGTTCGAGTTTCAATTCCGTTTGTCACCATTGACCCTACGCATGTCTTATATAAGCGAATGTATAATAGAGTAAATATATAATAAACGATTTTCTTTCATAACTTCTAGTTTCGGTGTCCGAAAGATTGCAAAAGTACTAAATATCTTCGTGCTAACAGCCAAAATGTCAAGCGCAAACAAACAAATAACGAGACGGTGGTCGCTTAAAATTATAACATGTTGTTTTTGTACATATTAAGTATACTTTGGAGATTCGAGTATACACCCTACAGCGTTAATTGATAGGTTCATTGTACCAGAAGCAGTTGGGACGACGGTATGCGAAAGCTGGTTTATCTGGTGCTTGTCTGGTATTTGTTATACTCACGTGGCCTAAGCCGATATCAATGACACCGATGGCATCTAAATTTTCATCCAGGTTTTCAATACAAACGCAGAAGCGTTTACATAAAGCTTCCTATCTAATGCCGTTAAACCAGATGGTCAGTGAGCGAGGAGGAAGGAAGGGGTCTCCATTGCAGAAAGATTCAGATTGGACTAATATATGGAATAAATTCTATTTCAAAGTCTTCCAGACCAGACAGTATTTCAGGCACCTTTTATACAGCCCTGATGTGACCACGAGCTTACACTGAGACCCTGCCATTAAGCCTGTCGCTGTAACTTTGTTAGCCAAAGAAATACCCTCCATCGCCTTTAATCCACTCTTGGTAGACAAAAATCGCAATCTCACATGCCTACGATGTCCCATTACACAAAAATGTTCTCATACCGCGTCCGTTAAACTGGTGCTTGGCCGTCTTATTCAAGAAGCGACCGCAGAGAGGCAACTACATCATGGGCTCTCTAATCCCCACCCTTCACGTATATGAAACCGCTTCTGGCAAAAGGTGGTTTTGCAACCAAAAAATCAATTGTGAGTTATGGATGTTTTTTTTTTATAGTTTAAGACCTTAAAAATGCAATGCCATCATCGCTATCCCAAGTCAAAATTTTGTATCCAATTGTTGAAACAAATTAAAAAATAAAATTCGAATGAAAATATGGGTTGTCTTACGACAAAAGTAAAGTTCGACGTTTTCGCTTAAATTCAAGTATTTCGTATTTTTATTTTTTGGGCTCAAAGCCTTGAAACCATTGTAATATTTTAGTTTAAATCAGTTAGATCTAAATATTAAAGAGTAATGAGACTCTAGACGCATCTTTCATTAAATGCTTATTATGGTCGTTAACCACCTTTTCCTAGACGAAGTCGCATATAGGTTCCTGTCGTTTGTTACTCATAGGTAAAGGGTGTTTTTTTAGAGGTTAGGTTTTCAAGATGAAATAAAACGTATATAATTTAATGTTATGGCCAAGAATTTAGCTTTATTATAAATATAAGGGTTTGCCATTATGTTTTAAAAATGATTTCGGGCAAGTGGCCGCCGCGGCTGGCTCGAATAAATTCCAGCCGAGAGGCCCAATTTTCGGCCACTTTTTGCAGAAATTGGGGCCGTATGTCAGCAATAACGCGCCGAATATTCTCTTCCAAGACGTCAATCGTCTCGGGCTTATCTGCGTAGACAAGCGACTTCACATAGCCGCACAAGAAATAGTCCAGCGGTGTTATATCGCACGATCTTGGAGGCCACGCCACAGGTCCACGGCGAGAGGTAATGTGCTCAAAAGTTTCCTTCAATAAATCGATTGTTGCGTTGGCTGTATGGCATGTAGCGCCGTCTTGTTGGAACCAAAGGTCGTCCACATCAACATCGTCCAATTCAGGCACGAAAAAGTCATTAATCATGGCTCTATAGCGCTCTCCATTGACTGTAACATAATGGCCGGCTTCATTTTTAAAGAAATATGGGCCAATGAATCCCTCTGCCCATAGAGCACACCAAACAGTGACTTTTTGAGGATGTAACGGCGTCTCAGCAATGGCTTGTGGATTATGTTCACTCCAAATGCGACAATTTTGCTTATTGACATACCCATTCAACCAAAAGTGAGCTTCATCGCTGAACAAAATTTTCTTCGATGCGTCGCGCGAACCGAACCATTATTTTCGTAATAAATTTGCACGATTTGCAAACGTTGTTCAGGTGTAAGTCTATTCACCATGAAATGGCAAACCAAACTGAGCATAAATCAAGTGACAGCTGTCAAAAAGACCATCTACGAAAAAAGTAGTGCCAACTTGAAAACCTAACCTCTAAAAAAACACCGTTTATAAGCCAAATTGCAAAGTATTCGGTTGCGGCCGAAAGAAAAGTTAGTCGCTTCCCAAGTATTTTTGGGCGCTCAAACAGTGAGTCTTAAATCCGATTGCCGCCTGGATGTAGGAGTGAAAGTTGATCTTCTTAAAGGATATACTTTTGAGGCTAATAAAGAAATTTTCCTCGATACTGAAAGAGAAAATTGCTTATACTAATTCCATCATTATTTTTATTTTTAAATTTTACTCCTGATAGCTTCAAAACTTAAAGCATCCATTGAAATAATTGAAATAAATAAGCTGTTCTTTATTAAATTAAACACTTTTCAATAATTTGTGTTTATTTTTCTAATTATCAAATAAAAAGGAATTCTTGGAAACACCATCAATTTTTGTTGTTAGTTTATTACTTGAGTTGTTTGAGTAGTGTAAACAAAGAAAAGGCAAATTTTATAATCTGAAAAAAGCAACGCCCATTCGTGCACAATTATTTTCTGAAATGTATATGGTCCAGCCTGCAACTCACCTGAACAAGTGTATCCAATGATACCGGTGCAATATTGCCAGCCAATATTTTATCCGCTACCTGTGAGCGTTGCATGAAAATTATCAGAGAACGACGAAATTTGTGATCCTGCTCATACCAACGACATGAAAACAGTGAATTAGTCAATTTATGCATTTGAGCTAGAGCTTCGTCCATAAACCAACAACATGGAGCAATTTCAAATAGTACAACTACAGAATAAAGAAAAAATTTCATCAACTGGAACAAACTAAAATCTTCGCTCACGAAAGCAGCAGCAGATGTACAGAGCGCAAGAGCAGTGCTGACAAATTGAACGAAGATGGTTGCCGCAATGGCAGGCCGTATGCAATTGTAGAAGCTGGAAGAAGATTGATAAGGAATAGTCTAACATGAAACATATCAGTATGCAAATATGTAAATGAACTTAAGTGAAGCTCACCGCATGCACTCCTTGTGATCTCGCACGCAGTCCGCAAGCTGTTGATGATTTTCCATTTCTTTGTGGCTCTCGTTCGTATACTCGAATTCACGAGCGCTTCCTAGCCGCACAATGCGATCATTTAAGATGCGTAAATGAGCCACCAAAAGCAACAAGTATACCACCGAATAGATATCATTACATACAGTGGAAGTTGTTGTTATACACAGGCAGAAAATCTGGAAAGCACAGGCCAATGCATAAAATGCCATGGAGTGTTGCCAATCGAAAGGCATCCACCCTTGATAGGGCAATTCGTGCTGGATTATTCCCACCAACGCATAAAGTACCAAACAAATCGTAGTGCCCGTTAGCGATGCAATGGAGATGTTATGACATTGACGTACTTTTCGGTTTAGATAGGCACAATCATCCGGATACTGCTCGGCCCGCCTGTCCAACGCATGCAAATGCTATGCCGCTTTTGGTAAATCACCGCGAATGTGATAACAAATGATGGCCTGTTTTGAGAAGGTATAGATTAGTGGAATTAACAGGCTGAAGCTTTCCAACACTTCGGCAAAATTTTTTTGTATGGCAAAGGTTCCAAGATAAAGTCCGGTAAAGAGCACCAATGCGCAGAACAATAACAGTGAATATGTCCAATAGATACGGTAGTGTGTGTCGACTGGATGTATTCCCGTTAAGCGCCAGGTCAGCCAAATGTAACGCAATGCATCGTGAGTGTCCAATGGATTGGTTGTCGGTAATGAGGTTGAATGTTTTCCAATGCGCATTTTACTTTTTACTATATTGTCCACTTGAAGGAAGTCTTGACTTATGTATAATTTTCGATCGACTAACAGGTACTAACAGGAACCTCAAAAGTGAACGTTTAATTAAAGGGTTGAAGCATAAATATTTAGGGTAATTAGAAGGAATTATATAATTAAAAATAATGGCGGACACCTCTTGCAACGACTCTATTTGAATTTCAGGGAAATGCCGAAGTGGTGTAATGGTGTTAAGCAGTAAAATAAAATAAAAATGAAAAAATAATGAAAATAATAAAAAAAAACAAAAAATATGAATAAATTAAGAAATTATATAAATTAAACGAAGGAAGGAAAATAAATTTATTAAAAACAGGAACAGTTTTTAAATTTAAAGTAATAATAAAAGAAGTTAAATAAAAACATAAAAAATAGGAGATAAAAAAAATTCTGTAAAATAAATTAAAATGAGGTGAACTGAAGGGCTCAAATGAGTTTTAATAAAAGGGTGGGATAAATGAAAGTTAAGGGGGGGGTAGGGTCACAAGATCGAAATTTTTTTTCTTCTAAATCAAAAATACCTCCCCCCTACACTGTTCTTTTTTTATTTTTTGTTTTTTAACGTTGTTTTTCACTTACAAATATGGCGAAATTTATCGCCAAAAATGCTCGTTTTACGTTTTTTTGCCACCAAAACTACAAAAATGAAAAAAAAAAAATTTTATTAGTGTAGGGGGGAGCATCATTTGTGTTACCATTCTCAAAAAATAGGTGGTTCAAAAAGCAAACGCTATATGGCCCACCCGGTATGTAGAAGGTGGCACAAAATTAAAAACCCTATCAGAAGATGTATAACTTTTGCAAATGGCCACAGTTCAATCATTTTTGACACATGTAAAATAGACGGTCAAAATAAAGATTCCCATCACTCAAAATCATTTCTTGTGTTTGTATTTAGTAAAACAGTTACGCACAAACAAAACTGTTTGTTAATTTTGCATAGTCTTGGTGGATAGCTTAAAAACCCCCTCTTTTCATAATATAATGAATAAATTAACGAGGTGAATTAAAACTAAATGAAATAATATGAAATTAAGCCTCTTAGAAGCAGAAAATAAATCACTTAGAAGCAGTTTATAAATAATTATTTTTTTATGTGGTGAAATTTTTTCTCACACTCAAGTTTTGTTAGTGGAACGGATCAGCAGTTCAGTTTCTTGACATTTATGTTCCTTGGATGAAACAAAATAATCTAAATGAAATAAATAATGAAATAATAAATAATTACCTCAGTATAGAAAAACAAATCCTTCCCATTTGGACTAGATTGAGCGCGAGTGCTGAGTGGTGGCGACTGTGGTGAAAGTCAAACTTGTATTCAAAAACTGTCTCTATGACGCACGTCACGAAATTTCTCTATTTTGAACTGCAGGCACCACACTAAACACCAACTGATGCCAAATTCAAGAATGATATAATGAAAGATTGCACCCATCAGAGATGTAATCGAGAAAACAAGAGGAAGAAGAAACTGCACAAACAACACATTAATAAATTGCACAAATGTGGCACTACACGCACATCGGTACCACGAACGGGCCGCCTTATTGTTCTCTGCTTATTTCTAGGATTGGGATTGGTTCTGCATAGCTTCCATTAATCGATTAGATTCAATAACAAACAAACAAATTCTTCTGATTATCCATGAACTATATTTTTACTGCTTTACACAAACTTTAATGCGTATATGAAATCAGTTTAAAATATTCAGTGACACCTGTATAATCTTTTATATATTTCCCTTTTATTCTTTTATTTCCGCTCAACATTTGCCGTATACTGAAATACCCTTTTAGGAAGAACTGTACTATATAATTAAAATATGTAATTTTCTAATGAAAATTTTAGATTACAAAAGTGTAAGTAATTAACATTAACAACAAACAACAAACTTTTTAAACTTTAGGCCTGCTGTGAAAATCCCCAACACACTGACTATTAACTTTGGTGATAATTACTAGGTTTGGCAAAGCAAAAGTGGGCACAGAAACACCTTTTAGAATTTTGTGAATGGATTAAGTTATGAGAGAAACAGGGTGGAAGCAAAAGTTCGTGTTATATTTCGATTTGTTTTCCACCCTGGAGCCTTAGGAAATATATATTTCATTTGAAAGACGTAAATCGTGTGATAAAAGAACGGCATGTCCTCTGTAGTATGATTTCTATGCCATTGCAAATGAGGTAATTGCAGTTACAAAGAAAACCTATTTCTAGAATATCTTTTTTTTTAGTTCTTATCTGATAAAATATAATTCTTTACATAACTATAGAAAAGCACTTATTTACAAAATTTGATCATTTATTTGTTTCTTATTTAAATAAAATTTTGTTTTTTTTTTGGAAATGCAAAAATGCTATTTGTTAATATAAATGATTGGATGTTAATTTCATTATAAAGAGGAAGGTATGCTATTAACAGTGGAAAATAACATCAGACAAATAACCACCACGATCACACTTACAGGGCAATATCCTTTTCATGAAATTTTCCATAACCGAATTGCAAAGTGGCTGCCCTATGTCCTCGATAGACTCACGAATTCCATCTGTGAGGCCTTGAATCGATCCTGGGCTGTTGGCGTAGACCTTCCCTTTCACGTGGTCCCAAAGAAAAAAGTCACAAGGTGTTAAATCACAAGATCTCGGTGGCCAATTGTGATCACCTCTTCGAGAGATAACACGGTCTGGAAACTTTTCCCGTAAAATATCATTGGTTTTGTTGCTTGTGAGGCACGCAGCGCCGTCTTGTTAATAATAAACGTTGGCCAGGTCAATACCATCCAATACCGGCCATAAACAATTGTTAATCATCTCTAATCTAATCTAAATAATACCTGCTATTGGAAAACCCTTTAGTTCATTCTAATACAAAAACAATATAAATCCAAATTTCAAACCTTCTGCAACTTTTAAAAGAAATCTCAACAAATTTTCCAAAAAATGTGCAACTTTTTAATCAGAATTCAATCAGTATAACTTTTTATATAGACCTGTATGAATCAATGCATGAAAGAAAATCAATTGTGCACTTCGATCCCGCTTCTCATCACAGTAGCTCATCCAAAGAGGTTGTTGGGTTCTTTCGCATGCAATGGCTGCAAAATCTGCAGTGACCTATGAGCTCTTCGCTTCTAAGCTACTTTTTGTCCACCAAGGTGTTGTGTTGGCACTTGGTTAGGAAAGCCTCGAGTCATATAACGAGATCTAATAACAATAACGTATCCTCTCTAGCCAATGCATCCGATACTTTGTTCCCAGGTATACCCTTATGCCCTAGGACCCATATGACTTCAGTGCCTTCTATCTGTCGTTCAGAAAGACAATTCGCTCATTCTCGAGATGGCATACACTTCTGCCTGGAAGGTGACGGGAAAACGACGCATCGGTATAGGACGCTTTGCCTTGGACCATATAATCCAGCAGATGAACTCCAGCTTACTTTATGGTACAATTCGATCCTGAACTTATTATTTGGCTCACCGATTCCACGATCGTGGAAGAGATCATTTTTCCTTTACCAAAATCTTCCCTAGCCATATTAAACAGTCTGGGGTCTTTGCTCGAGCATCACTTCCATCACAGCTGTAGGGCAAGTGTGCATTGCTCCCTCAAAGTAATTATATCTTTCGCTAGTGTCCTCCAGTTCCGAAGATATACTACTCTATATCTACTTTACTCTATTACTCTGTATAGCCTCAGCTTGATAGATGAGTAGGAGATCATTATCGCCGGTTAGCTTACTGAAATCATCGTTATAATAAAATTTCGTTAGCAAATAAAAAGTTTCTGCGCTCGTGTAGGGTTTTAAATTTGGAAACATAGCTTAACTTTTTGTAACAGTTACAAGTTAATACACCCCAGCTGAACTATTCTAAGATACCAATACAACTGCCACAATGATGCAAAAAAAGATATAAACAAAGATTCGTCATACTATAACCACCCATCTTTACATCGTTACAACAATGCAGCTCATCATTCATTTGATTATTTTTTATTTTTGAAACATTTCTCCACTGATCATCACACACATCCTTTCCCAGTGCCCCTAACAACAACCTACTCTGTCATCTCTCAAAGATAAACACGCTCTATGTCTGAGCAAACGAAGTCATGAGAGTTACTTACATTTTTTTAGCAGACATATCTCAAATATTTTATTTAAACTTACCTTTGCATATTAAGTATCAATTAATATTATTATCAATTTTATAAAAGTTTGTATTGTAAGCCCGAAAGCCAATAGCCTTAGTTAACCGTGCGTTATAATATTTATTATGGATTGATTTATAATAAATATTTATCAATAATAATAACACTTTTGTAGTAAGCAGTAAGAACAATTGTTTTTAAATTCAGAATAAATCATATTAATAATAAGGAATTGCACATTGCGCGAAATAACTGAAGATACTTGGTTTTTTTGCTTATTTCTTGCACCTGAAGAAGTTAAATGTCTTCCGTAAATATTTTTCATTGAAAGTCTTTTATTTCGAAATTTAAACAGCAGTTCCATGTTAGTGGAGTGATTTTTTTGTCATTAGAATTGAAACAATTACCCCAAAAGAATGGATAATACTGCTGAAGTGACCGAATTTGGCTTTACTTGGTCTGGTAAGGTAGCTTCGAAAATTGTGGGTGAATAATTATAGGGATTAGTGATTAATGGGTGATGTTAGTTAGTTTGTAGTCAAATTAAATTTTTTTTAATTTAGTTTTTATTCAAAATATTTTTTGTTTTGTTTTAATTTTTTTCAAATTTTTATGTACAAAGTATGTAATTAAAGGAAAGGGCGTTTAATTAACTTTAAAAGACCAACCAATTTTTTTAAATCGGTCAAGATTTTTTTTCGAGCACCCTAATAGCACCTGTAATATAATTTTGCGTAAAAAAGTGTAGTAATACAAAGCACACACATATATATTTTTAGTTTTAGTTCTACTCTTATTTTTTAACTTCCCATTTATTGTGATTAAATATTTTTTAATGGTTTTCTTATTTATATTTTTATTTATATTTATTTTATTTTTAAGTTTTAATTTTACTTATTACCTTTCTCCGTTTTATTTTATTTTATTTTAATATTTATAATTTTACTTTTATGTTCCTTATGTTTTCATTATTCTTCATGTTTTAAATATTTTTGCTATTTTTTATTTTTCACTTTTTCTTTTAATTTATTTTATTCGAATTTTAAGTTTTGATTTTACTTTACTTTTAAATTAATTTTAATTTTTAGTTTTATTAGACGATTTTTATTGCTGATTTTAACTTAAATTTTACATATGATTATTTAATTTCTTAATTATTTTAATTTAATTTAAATATTTTTATTTTTATTTTTTTTTTATTATTAGTTAAATTTTTTTCTCTTCCTTTTTAATTGATTTTTATTTTCAGTTTTTTCATTATAATTTTATTATTGCCTCAGTTCAATAAGGAACGTGGAATACTTGAGCGTCGTCATTGAGTTTTGAATATTCTCACAAATGCGTTAGAAGATAAAAAGTACTGCTGTTGATTGATAGTTTGGCAAGCTGGTATTTTACATAAAATAAATAAATGGCTATCGGCTCCATATTTTTTATTAATTAAATCGTACTTATGCGATAAACACATTTATGTTCAACAACAAAACGAAGCATACTCAATTAAACTATTAATGCTTTAGTTCCACTAGGAAGTGTTTTGAGTTCAGTGCTGTAAATTATATTTACACCTGGCACCTCTGTATCATATGATATTAACATGACATCATATGCTGATGACACGGCTATTATTGCAATCAGCAGTTTCGCGTCAGAAACCTCTCAACATCTACAATCAGAGCTTGACTATTTCGGAGTATGGCTTTTGCAGTGGAAAATTCGAGTCATTTCCCAAAAATCAGTTTAAGCTACTTTTGTATTGAGAAAGGGAGACTGTCCAAAAGTTTCACTTAATGGCTCCGAAATCCCCCAAAGGAGTTTGTGTTGATCGAAGACTAATCGGGAAAGTCCACCAAACAAAAGCAGAAGCAACTTAAAATTAAAACCAAAAAAATTTATTGGGCCCAAATTCCCAAATCAGTCTTGAAAATAAAGTGCGGATATACAAAGTATATCACATTTTAGATCTCCTAGATAGAGGGTAAATCTACAATATTAATTGCAAACAACATATCTTAAGTAAAAACATATGTTAATTTTAAGAACTTTATAGTTAGTATATAATTAATTTTAACTAATTTGTTTATCAGCTCTAAGATAGATTGCAAATAATAAATTAATAAAAAATAAATAAATGAATAATAAACAAAAACAAATGCGCTACTGAGACTGGCCTACTGGTTGATTATTAGGTGGGAGATAAAGATAAAATTCAGTATCATGAAACGATAAGGAGATTTTTTTTTAACTAGTCCACTGAATTCTCATGCAACTCTTCTCTTTTTGCCGCCGAATTTTCAGTTGCGCTTTCAGTTAGGGAAGGGTTTGCCATCGTGTTATTTATTAGATTTGCTTGAAGGTACGAGCGGTACCTTTTATATGTCGGGACTTGGCAACCCTGGTGTTGCAATCTAGCAACTGACAGCTGTATCGCAAAGTTTGACATTTTTTGGCTTTTACATACTCAGAACGTTTTGAAATACCAGCGCTATTTGTGTTGTTTACAGTAACTTAAAAGATTCATCTTGAACATTTTCGTGCGATTATTTTTTACAACTTTCGACGTGGATTAACTCAGCAATATTGCATGGATGAACTTAATTCGTTTCTTGGCGATGAAGCTCCATCAAGGACCAGTGTTTATCGATGGTATGGTGAATTCAATCGTAGTCGTAGTTCACTCGAAGACGAATTTCGTCAAGGTCGTCCAAAATCAGTTGTTGTTCCGAAAACCATTGATGCTGTGCGCGAACTGATGTTGCAAGATCGTCATGTGACCTATCGTGAGATTGAGACAATCTTAGGCATTAGTGGGACCAGCATACATTCAATATTGCATAAACATTTGACTGTCAAAAAAATTTGTTCGCGTTGGATCCCACACAATTTGTCAATCGCTCAAAAAAGGCTCGTATCGATTGGTCGAAGGAAATGCTCAAAAAATACGATCGCGGGGCTTCGAAACACGTCTATGACATCGTGACAGGTGATGAATCATGGATTTACGCGTATGAGCCCGAAAGTAAACAGCAGTCGACTGTATGGGTGTTTCAAGATGAGCCAAATCCAACAAAAGTTGTTCGCGCACGAAGCACTTCCAAGCAAATGGTCGCCTGTTTTTTCGGAAAAACTGGACATGTCGCAACCGTACCACTAGAACAACGCAGAACAGTAAATTCTGAGTGGTACACAACCATTTGTTTGCCAGTTGTCTTCCAAGAAATTAAGAAAACCAATCGCCAAAGACGGATCACTCTTCACCAGGACAATGCGAGCTCTCACACATCGGCTCAAACAACTGCATTTTTGAGCACCCAAAACATCGAATTAATGGATCATCCGCCGTATAGTCCTGACTTGGCACCGAATGACTTCTTTTTATTCCCGTACGTAAAAAACAAACTGAGAGGTCAACGTTTTTCGACACCTGAAGAAGCGGTTGCGGTATTCCGAATGCATGTTTTGGAGGTACCTCATTCAGAGTGCCGACATATAAAAGGCACCCCTCGTAAATGAAATTTGCTCACTGTTGAAGTAATGAACGCTGAGCGCGGCTTTATTTTCAATAATTACAAGAACATTTTAGTTACATAAACAGAAAATGTGATGCCAAATGAATAGTGAGAATTTTTTTACGTAGCGACTTAGATCACTTTGAAAGTTATGTGCACAAGTATTTGTTTCCAATTTGATTGTTTAACTTTTTTAGCCATATTTTTAGTTACATTTTTTAATCAATTTTCACATAAATTATAATGTCTAGAGTTTTTTTATTTTAGGTCATAGGGATACCTTCAATTGCATTTTACAGTTCTTTACAAAAGTGATCCTTCTAAAAATTTACCCCTTCAAAATTGTATACATCGAGAAAGAAAATTTTATGATCTACAAAACAAATAAAACAAGAAAAATTACATTAGATTTATTTACATTACACCCACCACAAAAAACTTACATTCAGGAAAGTCTGCAGCGTGATCGGCACCAAATTTCCAGCCATTAGGATATTTGTACGTTGCGACCGCAGCATAAAAAAGATCAGCATTTTACGGAATTCCTTATTCTGCTCATACCATTGGCAATCGTACATAGCCGTGGTCAGTTGGCTGCACTCCTCCATCAGCGCATTCACATACCAGCAGCAGGGTAGCGCCTCAATCAGCACAGCGAAAATATAGGTGGCAGCGATGAGCATTTGCGTAGCATCGCGCTCAAGGGCCACGTAATTGACGGCGGTGAGGCAGAGCACGAAGGCGGTGATGCAGAATTGCATGAAAATGGTGCGTGATATAACCGGACGTATGCAAGCGAAGTAACTGTAAAGTGAAGTATACATACATATTTGTTGGAAAGATTTTAATGGAAAGTAAAATGTGTGAAAAAGCCAGCAAAAGGTATCGAACACCCTGTAATTGTAAACAACATAGTTGCTCCTGGCTAATAGTGGGTATGTGTGTGCGTTGCTGTGAATAAATGTTTATATGTGTGTGCTTTTTTGTGCGCCTGACTTTCGTATGTAACCATTGCGTCGCTGACACGCAACGCCGAATACGCGCTTCAGCACCTGAGTGTTTAGCGGTCTTAGGGTGTTAGGAAATTGTCTTGCATACCTGCGGGCACCGAGGCTAGACAAGTTTAGTTGCACTAGCAGTGACCAAGTTGCTACCAGCGAGCGCTACAAATATTTGAAACTTTGCAAACATTATTTTTGCTGATGGAAGGTGGCCGTTGTTGGCTGGTGTTATTCGCGGTGTTGTTGCTGGAGTGCTGTGGCTGCTACAACGTGCTAAAATGGACTGAAATGCGCTTAAAAGTGCTGTTAAAAGTTTTGTGGGTACCTGATTTAAATGTTAATGTTGATGATATGCTAAGTAGCTTTGCAGCCAAAAGTTTGTGTTATTTCGCCAGAGACTTGTGCAACCTGCCGCAAGCGAGCGTACTCGTATTTGCAACATGCAACCGCAGCGAATACTGATGGAGGCACTAGCTAGTCATCAATAGTCGTAAGTATGCTGTTGCTGTTGCATGAGCCAGCGTGGCATTTTTGGCTGTTTGTCTGTGCGGCCGCCACACCTGCAACAATTTCAGCCGTTAGTGTATTTGTTGGTGCTCCCTTTGGTTTTGTGATGATTCCTACTATATATTTATGTTGTTCGTGTTTTTGCTGCTTTTGAAAAGTTACTTTTTATTGCATTTGTTGCTAAATCTAAGGTGCACTGCTTTATTGCAAGTTACTTTGCCCTAGGCAACCTCACAACTTGGCGCATAGTTTGGTCGCTGGAATTTTCAATAAATACCAAAATGCTTCTTAGAATTTGCTGTAGTGATTCGTGTTATCGACTTAACGCTGTTCTGCGAGCAAATGCTAATTCACTCATAACCAATGTATTATAGCCATGATAGAATTTAGCAAATGGTTGTTGGTGTGGGTGCATAAAGTCAAAACTTTAGCAAGAAAAAAAAACAGAAGAAGCAAATAACAATTTTTGACATTGGAATTTTGAGTAGTTTGTAAATTGAATTTTATAGCCTAAGGAAAAGCTCAGATAAAATTTTCTGACTTAAATGAAAGTCTATAATAGACTGCAAATGGTGAGAAGTACAATATTAGTGGAGATTTCTAAGTTGGTATTATTGATTTAAAATTGTTAGTGTTCTGATGTACGAGCTTCGTTACATAACTGTGCTGTGCTAACAATAACAGCAGCGCGACATATTGAAAAGTTTTGACTATTTATTAATTAAGTACTTAATTTTTTGAAAAATATAGTTTACATTTCAACGCAAACCAATATAATATAATAATAAAATACATATATCTCTCTAATAGAAGCATGAACGACAAAATTAAAACTTAATAAACTTGAAACCGTCTATTATTTTTCGCGTTGTGTAATTTGTTAGTTTTCTCCGAAATTTAGAAACCGTACATTACAAATTACAAAGTAAGTTCCACGTATGAAAAGCGATTTGTAGCTTTGTTCCCATGTAAGCACCTTAAAGGTCCAAATATATCACGTGAAACTGCACCAAAATATTTGAAGAAGTCGAAGTCGTTCACAAATAAATCGGTGGTACGGTATACCGAAGTTAAAAACGTCGACGCTCTAAAAAGCATCTCTCCAAAGGAAGACTAGAAGATCATCGGCTTGTTAGTGACCAGGCCGAACTTACCGTTACGGGAAGCTGAAGCAGTTTTAAGGAAACGTCGTGTTGGTGTGTCGAAAGACACGATTCGAGAATGCAGAAAACCTCAAGTTCCGAAACATGGAAAACACACCGCTCTCATTATTGCACATTGAAAAAGGAAAATTCAGAACGAAATTGGGCAAACGTAATATTCGCGGATGAATTTTCCTTTTGCGCGAATAGTTGAATACGTCAGAAGTAGTAAAGTTTTGAGGAATAAAATTTACCAAAAAGCATTAATACCGTCAGCTCCAAAGATACTTGGAAAACTAGCCTACCGAAGATTTTACAAGAAGACAACGATCCCAAGCATCGAAGCCGAAGTTGAATTGAATTGGTTTAATCTAATAGTTTCTAACTTTTGGCGGTTACGTTTGTATTAGACATACTATAATATAAAGCTTGGAACTTTGTGCAAAATTTAAAAATGTTTATCAAAATTGCGTACTTCCTAATAAGAACTTTTGAATACGCAGTTTCATATCCCATTGAATTATGGTGTAATAAGGTGCTTGAAGTCCAATCTCAATTGGAGTATTTGAGAGAAAGATTATGTGGAAGAGTTTTGGACCTTTGCACATTGGTGACGGCGAGTATTGGACGTGATGGAACGATGAGCTGTATGGGCTTTACAACGACATGTTATGTCTATGCGAATAAAGATCCAGCGGCTACGTTGGCTGGGTCACGTCGTCCGAATGGATGCCAACACTCCGGCTCTGAAAGTATTCGATGCGGTACCAGCTGGTGGTAACAGAGGAAGAGGAAGGCCTCCTCTGCATGGGAAAGACCAGGTGGAGAAGGACTTGGCTTCACTTCGTGTTTCCACTGGCGCCGGTTAGCGCTAGAAAGAAACGACTGGCGCGCTTTGTTAAACTCAGCCAAAATCGCGTAAGCAATTATCGTGCCTACCAAGAAGAAAAGAAAGTGCAGGACTCAATTGCTTCAAAAGTCGCGTTGAATTAAACATTTTGTTTTTTTTTGTGTGACACCCTTCAGTATCTCCTCAATCTTTCGTTGTATGGAAAAACGAAAAAAACACCGTGAACAACAAGAAATATTAAAAATCATTGTGAAGTTTCAGTCACTTTAAACTGGCACAACATTTCGCAGAAAATAAATGAGCTAAAAAGCTGCACACTAAAAATTGTGAAATATTGATGAAAATTGTTGAATTTGCTCAGTATACGAACACAATTAGACATATTCCAACTTGGAGCGATAATATGCGCAGAGGAACGTGTTTTTTGTAGTAGTTCTTTAGTCCTTTTTAAAGGTGTAACTTAACAGTATGCAATATCATTTAATACAAAAAAAAAAAACGCCGGTACACGTAATTTTGATTCTTTTTTCCCTTATGAAATTAATGAATATAAATGTACAAATGTTTCTGCTTTGAACGACAGCTCATACTCCTTATTTCAGATTTTATAATATTTTTGATTGAAATGATTTTGTATTGTTGAACATGAACGTTTTTTATGGGGGTGTACTACTTCACTTTTCCATTTCTGGAACAACATCAAGACGCACACCACAAATAGGAGGCCAAACACCCAAAAAAGCTGTACGCGCTAATTATATATATATATAATAATCAGAATTCATTTTAGAGGTATGGTTCCTTCGGCAAAGTTTCTTATTTTGATCCCTAGAATACGATTTTCACAGAGCAATGAGCGATTTTTAAATCGACCCGCCCTAATATATATATATATATATATACTACTACTTCACAAAATAGAGCCCTCCAAGTAGGTTCTCTTATTAGTGCGGAATTGCTTGAATAAAAGTATTACAAAATATTTTTTGGTGGTAATTTATACATTTAAACAGCAACATATCATCTGAAAATCTGTTATTGGCGAGTCAAAAGAGTTTTCTAAAAAATTTCATCAGCCTTCGGGCTTTGCTAACCAAGCCATGTTGACGGATTGATGTAGCCGAAAACTCAAAAGTGTATTTCACCAGTAACACATTTATTCATACGCATAGCATTTTTTTCTGCTTTAATAAAAATATGATCTTATAACTTCAAATTATAGGGCATAAAAACATCACCAGCAAAAACTATTATTGATAGATTTTGAGTCCCAAATTCAATTCGCAGAATTAAGGGAGTTCTGCGTGGCTAGCTACAATACGCCGGGTGCGTCATAGAATTGGGAATGGCTTTTAGATATAGAGGTTGGTCGCGAATAAGTTCAGACACATTAACAGGTAGAGGATGACCAAGGTGTGAAAGACGGTCATGACGATCCAACTTAAACCACAACTGGCAATGAAAAAGCAAATAGATGACTACTTTAAATAAGCAGTCCCACTTTTTTCCTCTGTCTTTTCTTAGGACTTTTTACGAGGAGTCTCCCCTAGGACAATAAACATAGAGATTTTTGATTGATAGCAGTTGTTTGTGTGTGGTCATGAAGGCACCAATGTAGATATGCATAAAAAGTGGCAGCATATCACAATTAAGTAGTGTTTAGGTTTCTCATGGAACGGCACTTAAACAGTGAAACGGAAGGCAAGAAGGAAATCCACTACTTAACCAACTCAGTACAAAAATTACAGATTGAATAAATTAAAACAAATATGAGTGCACGTCATATTTTTATCGAAAAAATTAGATGCAGAAATAGAAAATTTTATTGACAAACTGAAAAAGTTGATGAAATTAGCTAAGGCCCATGAAATGGGCAATGAAATGGTTGAAGGCATTGTAGGATCCTTTGACAAGAGGGCAAAAAAACGAAAGAGGTGATACAATTTGTTTGATAAAATTCTATCAAGATGAAAACTTAAAGATAAATGTCACGTAGTTTAGCCCACCAAAAAGATGGATTTATGCACGAAAAATTTGCTTCAAATAACGATAATATCGTAAGAAACCAAATAAATTACATTTTAATTAATTGAAGTGCACAATCATCAGTTGCAAAAGTTTTTAGATACCCAGGTACTGATGTACTATCCGGCCACAATTTATTAGCTGCCAAAATTAAAATAAGACTTTCGCATACAAAAAAGTGTGAACAAAATCACAGTGAGACGCTTCAACCTCTTCAGGATCAAGATATTAACGCTGCTATTAGGGAAGTCAAAGCCGAAAATATATTAAAATTGACTAACTAAAACAACAACATGGAACGTATGAATATCGAAACAGTATGGAATCATACTAAAATCATTTCTAAAAGTAACGAGTATCAGCAAATTAGAGGCGTTTGAGATGCAGTGCTATCGGCGTATGATGAAAAAGCTCCTCATAAAAATATCTGCCTTTCGGAGTCCCTCCATTTGTGCAAATGTTGTCACGATGCCACAAATAGGAGGAGGAGCTAAATAAATTTATTTCTCTCAACTTTCAAATAAAAAAAGATAATTACAAGTTCTTTAAAAACTAATGAATAGTCTCAACTTTTAAGTTTTTAGAACAATGAAATGTATTCAACATTTGTCCACCTCAACAAAATCACTCAGTAGCAACAAAATCTGAAATTCGAAAGTTAGTACAGATGGGACGTGCCATTTTTTAAGTTTCTTCATAAAAATGTGAGCATTTTTGAATTGATAATGTTAAAACTTTTAAGGCTCAACTTCTTTGTATTGTTCATTTTTTTGTTTACATATAAAAAAGCCAGCATTTAAATGTAAATTTCGATTTCGAGTTATTCACCAACCAAAATTTAAGCGAAGCAATGAATACTACGTATGACTAGTCTCCACTAGACTTTCAAAATCATTTTGGGCGTTTGCTTTCCCTCTCAATCTTTCCACAGAGAATATTTAACACTGAATTTTATTTGCTTCACATTTTTCAATAACTTACCCAAACAAATTCTTATGGTCCTCTATGCAATTCTTCAGTTCTTCAATATTATCTTCCACGCTCAGTACACCTTCCTTACCGATGCGACTGATACGCGCCGACAACGCACGTAGGTGGCCAATCATTACGGCTAGATAACACTGTGAATACATATCGTTGTTAACATTTTGCAGCACAAAAAAACTCATAACCGCGAAATTCTGATAAATCAGTGTTAAAGTCAAATTCTTTTCTGGATCAGCAGAGAATTTTGGAAACCAACCATCGTAAACCATCTGACGTAAAGAAAACCCGATATATGCGAAACCGCTGCTACTTAGCTCATAAACAAACATATAGGCGGCATAGTACAAATGACAAATCCGTATGGCTGTGAGTAAATGTTGGCGATCAACCGCATGACTATTGCAGCGCGCGTCCAATTTAGTCAAATAAAAGTTGACTTGCAGCAGCTTCGAGCGATGTAACCAAAGTGAGAATTGTTTGGCAGTGGCCATAGTTATTGTGACACCCAAATAGAGTAGACCAATAAGTTGCGGCATATTTTCAATGAAAAACAATTTAGTGATCATTGTGACGGGCAAGAGTATGCCCAAGAATGCATTAATGGACGCTGAGTAGATGAAGTAGAGGCGGCGATGTCGAAGTGGCGGATCCATGCCAATCAGACGCCAATTAAGCCAGATGTAACGAAAAGCGCGAGCTGAATTTATTGGACTGGCAGTGTCGGCTATTTGTAGTACTGCAGACATATTTGCGATGGTACTGCTAATGGCAAGTAACTGTGATAAGTAAGTGTTAGACGGTGCGTATGAGTAACTTTTGGTTGGAGCCTTCGCATTTATAAATTCAATCGCTGTACCACTAATGTGTGAAAATTATTGTTGTGAATAATATTAAAATTTGTTTGAATGACGCATTAAAGTTGCATACTTTTTCCTAATAAGAACTTAAACTTTGCAGACACTAATGAGGTTTTTTGGGCATTTTTTTACATGTCCAGACAGAGGCGGCAATTTATTATCGAGTTGATTACCAAAAAGTTCATTGATTAAACGCGCAAATGACGTTGGTGGTTTGCCAGACCCTTTGGTGTGGGTGTCAGTTTACCCTGGTGGCTAGCGGATGGCGCATGTGCAACAATTTCAGCAAATACCTGACTTGTGCATCGAAGTGGAAAATACAACAAAAAATTGCTGCAAATTACAACAATAAAAGTGAAACAAAGCAGAAATTGCAGAAATAAAAGCAAAAACACAAAACTATAACTAAATGTAATAAGAAACACAATAGCTTAAATAAAAAGAATCTGCGGAAATGCGGAAAAAATGCGAAAACTCAATTAGAGCCGGGCAAATGTTGCACCTTCCACCAACTGCACGAATAGCAGCAATAGCGCAAATAACAACAATAAAAGGAAATTGCAACGCTGCCACAAAATCCAGCCAAATCCAGAAAAGTAAAAGCAAAAGAGGGAAGAAAAAAAAAACACGTGCAAATGGAAATGGAAATGGTTGAGCGCCTAGACGATGAACGGGAGATCAAATCGAATTTATTACAGCATTACGAGGCTAAGCAAAAAAAGTAAAACAACAATAGTAACAGCAAGTGAAGTGTGAGAATGCAGAAAAGTTTAACAACCGGACCGCATGAATACGAAAAAATCCAGGTAAAAGCAACATGAAGGACCACACAGTGGCAGGAATTCCGTGGCACCGGCCAAAGGCGTAGGAGGAGCACACGAGCACTGCTGAATAACTACGGCAACTTAACTCATTTAAGCTCTTCGCTTCATTACGCTGCAAATTTTGCTGGCATTGCAATTGCTACAACAACAACAACAATCATATAAACGTAGCTAGCCAGCAAGTGGACACCGCCTTGCAACTGCATCACCGCACCGCATAGACATAACAATCAGTAGCAGCCGTTTCGCGCAAAATCGAAGCACAACAAGCAAGCCACCCCACGCCGTGCCACCAAAATGAAAACTCTCCAGCCATTTGGAGTGAATTGAATGGAGTGGAGAGGAGTTCAATTGAGTTGAGTTGAATTGAGGTGAGGGGCTATGGTGCGCAGGTTGAGACCTCAATTATGGCCGCGTAATTGCATTTGCACAACGACAATTGTACTGAAATGGAAATGAAG
>JAYXIM010001685.1:0-16457 GCA_037575425.1 Anastrepha fraterculus | reverse complement strand
AACGACTGGCGCGATTTGCTAAACTCGGCCAAAATCGCGTAAGCGGTTATAGCGCCAATTAAGAAGAAGAAGAAAATACAAAAATATTTTTCATTCCTTGCTAGCTTGATTTCTTATAGTATTTCTATATGTATTGTTTCTATTAGCAAAAAATTTGTCTATTATTTTTATATAAAATATAAATTTCCTTCTTCCTTTTCCACAATAGTTTGGGATTGATAAAACGAAGGATTGGTAATTTGAAGCAAATATATCTATATATTAATACGGAGAACAAATTTTTGTATTGTCATAGCATACGTGGAGACGGTTTGCACAATGTATTAAAATAGACACATAAGTGAATAGGTTCAGGTAAAATTATTAATTATAAAATTATAATTCGAAGGTATTGAGGTAAGCCGGTGCGTATGAGTACTGCGCAGAGGTAGTAAATTCATATTTGTTAATGATATCCCTGGTTTCATTTTAGCATTATAATGCAAACACTGCGCGTATTAAGAGACGGAGATTGGTAAGTAGAGGAGTCCTCTCACCGCTTCTATGGAACGCAGTTGTAAATAAGCTTCTGTTAATACTGGAATCGGTGGGCTGTAAGGTGATAGCTTACGCCGATGATGTTATCATTGCTGTCTCTGGTAAATTTGTATCTACATTAACAGACCTAATACAAAATGCTCTAGACATACTTTCTAGGTGGGCAGAAAAGTGTGGTCTAGGAGTCAACCCAGACAAAACAAGTCGACTAAGTCCAATTATGCTCAAGGGGGAAGCGCTTGTGATTTCGGAAAAAACCAAATACTTGGGACTAATCATAGATAGGAAACTGACTTGGAAGTCACACATCTTAGAAAGAGTCAGGAAAGCGAACCTAACTTTTTATGCCTGTAAGAGAGCTTTAGGTAAGACCTGGGGAATTAAACCTAAGGTTTCTCACTGGCTTTACACTGCTGTCGTCAGACCCATTCTTCTATATGGAAATGTTGTCTGGTGGTGTGCTATGCAGAAAAAAACCTATTCTAATTTATTGAATAAGGTGCAGAGATCAGCGGAATTAGCTATATGTGGCGCCATGAAAACCACGCCATCCATGGCTTTGGACATCATGCTACATCTGCCACCCCTAGATCTCTTCTGCAAATACTTAGCGGCCTGCTCCACTGTAAGGCTCAAAGCGAGCTCACAATGGAAGACTGTCACACAGGGACATTCGACCATCTTAGACTCCTACACGAATATACGGAGTGACTGCGATTATCATCCTCCCATTCTCTGCTTCGAAAGGAATTTCCTAATGAAAATCCCTTCTAGACTGGAATGGCTGGAAGAAGATCCAACACCCAACACACCCGTTAAGATCTACACGGACGGGTCTAAAATGGATACCGGTGTAGGATCAGGGTTATTTTGCGAAGAGCTTTCTATTAGTGAATCCTTTAAACTACCGGATCACTGTAGCGTTTTTCAAGCGGAAATAAACGCTATTCATGAAGCCTTAAAATGGTTAAAGATAAACAGAATATCATCAACGGATATCTGCATTCTATCAGACAGCCAAGCTGCCCTACAAGCCCTGGATGCATTCCAAACAACATCAAGGAGTGTCTTACGTTGTCGCCAATCTCTAAATGAGATGGCCAAACAATATCGTATAATCTTATGCTGGGTTCCAGGCCACAGAGATATACCAGGGAACTGTAGGGCAGACCAACTTGCAAGAGAAGGTACCTGTTTGCCAGACATAAGTAATTTTATGGAGATACCTCTCGCAACTTGTAAGCTTCTCATTAATCAGGTCTGCAAATCAAAGATGGATTAGCGTTAATACCTGTGAAATTGCTGGGCAAACATGGCCAAGGCTAAATTTACGTCTGTCCAAGAGTATTATAAAACTGAATAGACTTCAAATCAGGACCTTAGTAGGGGCCCTCACAGGACATTGTCTCATAGGAAATCATGCAAAGAGATTTGGCGTTTACACGCATGATTTCTCTCGTAGCTGCAGAAATGAGGAGGAGTTGTGAACAATTCAACACCTTTTTTGCACATGCCCAGCTCTAGCCAGAAGCAGGAACCGATTTTTAAAATCCTACTTCTTAACGAATATAGATAATCTATACATTTTAGGTATCAACAAACTTTTACGCTTTGTCAAAAGCTCAGGATGGTTTAATGTGGAGAGGGAAATGTAGCTCAGCCCCCGCGGTTCACAACGGACCCATGTGGCATCGTCGTCTAAGTGACATCGTTGTCTCTATGTGCGATGCGGCTGCCAAACCTAACCTAACCTAAGAGACTTACCCGCGCACTAAGATATTTCAGTGAGATATCGAGTTCTATTCCGCTTGACTCGTCGTTGTGAAGAAAGGAGGTTTTTGAATTTTTAGATTAACTTTTTTTAATTTATTTATTTAACTATCTTCAATAATTTAAGCTTATATTACGTTCGAGAGGTCTGTAAAGAACTTTACTATATTTTAGACTTGAAATCAATGAAACAAAATGAAATGAAATAAAAATTTAGACGGTGTATTTTAAGAGCTTTAGTATTTAAAATGACAATACAAAACCGAAATATTATTGAAAGTAGTATTTTTCTTATAATCTGGTTGATAATTTCATGGTGTTTGTTTTTTTTTTGGTATGATATGAGGCTTGAGTCCGCCCCGCAAATGAAATACAGGATCGCTTAATACAGGTAAAATGGGATATTTTTCACATATTTTACTACATCTATTCACATATATAATGTTAAAAGTCTGAACATAAGCTATCCGTTTATATGTGTTTCAACTTTTTTCTATGACTATAAATACTAAAAAAAGGAATGACTAAATTTTGCTCTCCGTATTTATATAACGTCGTATAACGTCGAAATTTAGACGGGCGATCCTAGTTTTTATAAAAAGGTGGGCCATCGGTAGTTATATTTTTAAAGAATTGCTACTAAATATTCCCTTCAATATTTTACTATGATTTATGCTTCGTTGGATATATTTTCATAAAATAAAGGGTGAGTCATTGGTAGTTTATATTAAAAAAAAACTCTATTAAGAACTCCTTCATAAATTTTTTCATAATTTTTGTTTTATTAGATAAATTTTCGTAAAATAATGGGTGGGCTATTGATAGTTTCCAGTTCAAAGGTATGCGTTATATAAATTTTGTGTAATTAGAGATAATTTCATCAATATTTAGAAGCGATGTGCCATAAAAGAGTGCTATAAAAGCAATTAGATATGTTTTCATAAAAAAAGGGTAACGCCACCGATAGTTTCCATTTAAAAAAAGCGTATTAAAGGTTCCTTTCGATAATAAGGGGAGGGCCATCGAAAGTTTAAATTTAAAAAAATTTACAAAAACAAATGTTCCAATATTTTTAAATGATGTTTGCTGAACTAAAAATATTTTTATAAAATAGGGCGTGGACCATCCTTCCAATACTTTGAAATTTTTGGTTTATTTGGATATATTTTCTTAAACTAAAGAGTGGCCCACTGGAAATTTCCATTTAGAAAAATTCTATAGAAACCGTTTTCAATAGTTTTCAATGGTTTTTGCTTTTTTAGACACACTTTCATAAAATAAAGGGTGGCTGAATTAGAAAAATTCTATAGAAACATTTTTAATTATTGTCCAAAATTTTGTTGTTTTAGATATATTTTCATAAAATAAAGGGCCGCCAAGAGAATGCTATAAAACACATATTTCAAAAAACTAGTTACAATATTTTTCAATGATTTTCGCTTTAATAGGAAAATTACTCTTTGATTAATTGCCAAAAATGGCTTCAATAAATAATACGATTTTTTTAACCAAATCTCTTTGTTTTGGTAGAAAATACATTTGGAGTGTGAAATATTGCTTTTGGTTTGGGCTTAGAAATATTTATTTTGTAATTATTTCTGCTCTCAGGCATCGAAATACGCTATGATCAGACAGTACCGGGAATGTTTAAGTAAAACGAAACAGAGTTCAATTTCAGGCAAATTTAGTTTATCACCTTCAAAATATGACCCGTCTGAAGCAACACACATGTCCCTCGCTTAAACCAGTGCTCCATGCCCCCCTGGTAAGCCGACGAAGGGATCGTCGTATTCTCTCTCATTTCCTCTATCGGCTGAGATCTCCTTCCTCAAAAAGGTAACTTCAACTTGGACACAAAAAGAAGTCGCACGGGGCCTTATCAGGTGAATATGGTGCTTGCACGATGGTATTTACTTGGCGTTAGGTCAAATAAACCAGCATAATTTGGGCTCGGTGCGATGGCGCGTTATCATCATGCAAAATCCAAGAATTGTTTGCCCACGTTTCCGGTCCTTCGCGACGTGCAGCATCTCTCAAAGGCTTCAAAACTAATAAATAGTATTCTTTATTGACTGTCTGGCCCAAGGGAAGGTACTCATGGTGCACTACGCCTTGGCAATCGAAGGAAACAGTCAACATTACCTTTGCAGTACTTTTTGATCATACCCACAATTTACCCACAAATTCCAGCTTAAAAGACAAAATGCTTCGCCGAAGCACAATACTGCTGGGTGTGCGGCTTGCGGCTTGAAGCTTTAAAAATGTAATTTACTATATTAACCACTACACACGTATTTATATGCAATGAGTAGAGAAAGTTTCCTTAGATCTCCTTGATGGTAGCTCATTACTTTATTTTCTTTGACCTCTGCATGTCCGCTTTCATAATTTACTGAAATTTTTCTGTGCTTTCACATTTAGCATTTTTAGTTGTACAGCGGGTGGTGCAACTTTTTGTTTTGTGGTACAAAATTTTCTTCGGCCTGCTGGTAAAGCGCCAAACGCGCGCTGGTGCCGATGAACAAAGTCTTTGCTCGAGGAAAAAAGTTCAAGGAGCGGACGGCTTTCTGTTGTGTCCACGGCAGCGAATGCTATATGTGGTAGTCATTAGTGCAAGGTACATGCATACATACATTTGTCTCTGAGTTAACAACTTATTTTAAAACCCATATATCCGCGCGCATGCACACACGCGCATACTCCAACAGTGGCCACTTTGTGACTTGCTACGCTTGGCTAACTGCAAATATTTACACGCAGTCAAACAAAAAAGCAATCATCATTCATGCGCCCATACATATGAACATACTCATGTAGTGCCACCTTGGCAACTAACAAACGCGCACACTCACCTTTTTCTATGCATTCTTGAGTTTGAGTGCCTTTATCGCGCTGCTTCTGCCTCAATGTGTGTGTGTTTATACGACGTGGTGTCCCCTTTTTTAATTAAAATTTTATGGAAAAACTGCTGCTACTGCAAGTGCTGCACCTCCTCCTCCTAACTACTGCACTCTCTTTGGATTTATTGTCCTTTTAGTTACACTTTTTTGTTTTGACTTGCTTCGCAGCCTTTTTTAGCAGTTCTGTGGGGGCATTTCATGAAATTTTACAGCGCTTTGTTTTGTTATGCTGCTGGTTGCTTTGCCTGACCAGTACGCTTCCGTTGCTTCATTTCCTTCGTTTCCAAGCTGCAATTCCTTTCCCTGGCTGCCTGCCTGCTTCACAGTACGTGCACAGCCAGCCGAAGTTCAAATTGAGTTGCACTTTTATGGTCGGATCGAGTTACTTTTTTTTTGTTTGTTTTGAATTTGGATGTTATTATTTTTATTGTCTTCAACGCCTGAATTTGTTGTTATTCTTGCTGTTTTCTGCCACACTACTATCTGATGAAGTTGCAGTAGTCTGCGCAAACATCGATTGAGAAAAAAAAACAAGAACCAGATGAGCACAATGAAGCTGTGCATACTTTTTGGCGCATTCCTCTACAGCCATCTACCCCAATATTATCTTCAGCTACCAACAACACGTACACCCTGTACTGAAAAACAAAACTACTTAGCAACATTCCTCCTCTCACTGGTATTTGATAAATGAAGTCAGCCTAGTTCGAAAGTGGCTGGAATTGTTCCAGGTGCAAAATCAGCAATGAGAGCTGAATGAGAAGTAAATATTTTTACTGTTATTATAGTTTTAAATAACATTATTTAATGATATATATTTAAGGTTATTTAATTTAGTTTCAGACCAGAAACGAAAATATTATAAATAAATTTTTAAACATAAAATTAGACTGTGGCTCGACTAATTAAAACAAACAAAAATTAATTATTAGAAAACTTATCCATATATATTTTTATTAACTTTTTCAACTGGTCCAAAACTGGTAATATTCACCATTAATAATAAAAAATTCTTTAATTTATAAACAAATTGTTTCTTCTTTTATTTAAAAATTTGAAAATTTAATTACAATATTAGAAAAAATTGTTTGTAATACTTTTATTTAAGTATTTCTGTAACGTTCATTTATCAATTTTCATTTACTTTCGCAACTCAGCGAAAACTGGTGATTTTTAGCACAATGTGGACTAGAATTTGTATTTATTAAAAAAATTAAATTCTAAAAAGGTTTTTGTAATGCTTTCAATCCTAGTCAAATATTTCTGTAATCTCCATTTGTCAATTTTAGTTTATTTCTACTTATTTTTTTCTCTTAAAAAAAAAATTTTTAATATAGAAAAAAAAGGTTTTTCGTAGCATTTTCATTCTTAGTGAACTATTTGCGTAACCTTCATGTATCAATTTTTATTATCTTTTTGAAGTGGTCCAAATCTGACGATTGTCAGCACAAATTGGACTAATTCTTTTTTATTATTTACTTTTTCTTCTTTTTTATATTTTATTAGAGGTTTTGCCATTTATTCTTTACACAACAATTAGGATGCATACATATTTATACATTAAAGTTTACATGCAAACATTGATGCATAAATACATTTTAATATTTAGGGATATTACACATACATTGTTGTACATTCTAGTAAAACTTAATGCACACATTTCATATCATTGTTGTGGTTGATTTTCTGCTGAGGTAAATATCCAACCGTCTACCCATCGTTTTGGTGGTCTTCCTTCTGGTGTCCCATCTCGAGCAATTTTTACCAACCGATTGCTAGGGGCGCGTGTCACATGTTCGTTCCATGCTCGTCTTCTGGCTCTTATGAATTGTACAATGTCGGCCACCCCTGTCTGTGTTCTTATCTCCTTGTTTCTTATATGGTATTGTCCAGTTTTCCCAGCTATGACCCTAAGGGTATGCATTTCAGTAGTCCGCAGCAGTTGTTTCGTTTTCATGTTTTTAGCATGAGCTTCTGCTCCATAAGTCAAAATCGGTTTTATAGATTCGTGTTTTATTTTCCATGTTCATGTACATACTTGTTTTTCCACACGATTTCTCACAGGCACCTTGATATCCGTCCTGTTATTATATCTCATTGAGATACTTCTACACCCAAATATTTAAATTGCATTACTTGTTCTATCATATGGCGGTCAATCTCCAACTTGCATCTTTAAGGTTCTTCTGATATTACTATAGATTTCGTTTTTTCAGTTGGAACTTCCATATTGTAATTTTCGCAAGTTATATCAGAGCTATGCAAAGGCTTCGCAATCAGCTACCGAAACAGCGTCGCCTGCGTAACATATTATTGATATGTTTTCATTGTTTATTTTGTATCCAACCAATTGCCTTACCTCTGAGAATATTTTATCCATTATAAGAATGAAAAGTTGTGGATTTAAGGACATTAAAAAAAATGTAACTTAATTTCATTCTGAATAAAATATTTGTATAACCTTCATTTATCGATTTTTATTTACTTTTCCAACACGTTCAAAACAGATGATTTTCAAAACAAATTGGAACAAATTTTTATATTTTTTTTAAATAAAATATTTGTGTTCCATTCATATATAAATGTTTATTTACTTTTCCCCTGGTGATTTTTAGAAGAAATTGGAACATTTTTTTTTATTGGGAGGTTGAATTAGTTTTAAAGGTGACACATAGATGGCGCTATTTATCACTTTATCGCGTTGGCAATACTGAATATATATTCATGACAAAGCCTCATCCCTAGGCTTTGTTTATCAGTATCTGTCATTTCGCTGAAGTATAAACAACGCAGTGTTTTCGTGCTCCGTATGTCAACTTTCGTGCCGTCGAAACGCAATTTGCGGGAAGCTTTGCTTTTCTGCTTCAATTTGAAAAAAAATACAGCCCAAGCCCGTGAATTGCTGCAGGAGGCCTACCCAGACCATACTCTGTCGATTTCAACATGTGAGTACTGGTTTCGACGATTCAAAAGTGGTGATTTTCGCACCGAAGACAAGGAGCGTCTTGGCCACCCCAAAAAGTTCGAGGACGCGGAATTGGGGGAATTGGTAAACGAGGACTAGTGCCAAACCCAAAAAGAGCTTGCTGAATCATTGGGCGTTGATAAATCAACCGTTTGCAAGCGTCTAAAAGCGATGGGAATGATCCAAAAGCAAGGACATTGGGTCCCGTACGAGTTGAAGCTGCGCGACGTCGAACGGCGATTTTTTACGTGCGAATTGCTGATCGAGCGACAAAATCGGAAGGGTTTTTTGCATCGGGTGGTGACTGGCGACGAAAAATGGATCCACTACGATAACCCAAAACGCAAAAAATCATGGGGTTTGCCCGGCCACGCATCAACGTCGACGGCCAAGCAGAATATTCACGGCAAGAAAATCATGCTCTGCATTTGGTGGGATCAGGTCGGCGTCGTATATTTTGAGCTGCTCCAACCGGGCGAAACAATCACGGGGGATCGTTACCGACTGCAATTGATGCGTTTAAGCCGGGCATTGAAATAAAAACGGCCGGAAACGGTAAAAAGGCACGACAAGGTTATTTTGCAACATGACAACGCTCGGCCGCATGTTGCTCAACCTGTCAAAAAATACCTTGGAACGCTTGACTGGGAAGTGTTACCCCACCCGCCGTATAGTCCAGACATAGCTCCCTCCGATTTTCATTTGTTCCGGCATATGAGTCTCGATTTGGCGGACCAGCGGTTCTCCTCGTACGAGGCTACCAAAATATGGGTTGAGTCATGGATAGCCAAGCAGCGGCCAGAATTTTGGAGAAACGGCATCCGGAAATTGCCCGAAAGATGGGCGAAAGTTGTAGCTAGCGATGGCCAATACTTCAAATAAAATACAATATTTTGTACCGTTTTTTCACAATAAGCCCAAAATCTTCGAAAAAAACCTTTAAAACTAATTCAACCTCCCAATAATTTGAAATATTTTAAGATTTGTTTACATTTTTAATAAAACAATATATCGCTCATTTAAGAAACTTTGATTTAATTATCCAAAATTAATTTTTTTTTAGTAATTTAGCAATTTTTCCATCATAAATTGGGCAACAGTTTTTATTTTACCTGTTACACCACTGATGCAGAGGCTTATGGTGCTCACGCTCACCAACGTAAACGTACGCCCGTGTCAGCTGATACGATGAAACTAATGAGAGCCCCATGTGTGAATTCCCACCACCGTTCCGTTCCGTACTATCGTAGATCGTTGGCGTGGGATTTTGGATTATTTCCGTTGAAACCTGTCAGCTAATTGCTCTATCACCACACAGGGAATTTCGAAATCATTTACGAAATAAACTTAGAAAAATTTTAATTTTTTTTTAAATAACTTAAAAACAATGTTGAATAATGGTAATTGTAGATAAATGAACTACATTTGCATTTCTTGGCGTTTGGCTTTGGTTTATTAAACAATGAAAAATTGTAACTGATAACGCGGATGTGTGAAAAAGTGTGCAAGCAAAAATATCAATGGCAACATTGTGTCGATACCACGAAACAAAAACACACTCGAACCGATGTATTGTGTAAATATGTAACTTAAAGAACGCCAGTTGTTTTCTACGGGCTAAAGATTTGCTCAATTTTGTGTATCCTACGGGCA
Organism: Anastrepha fraterculus; assembly: GCA_037575425.1. Classification (NCBI taxonomy): domain Eukaryota; kingdom Metazoa; phylum Arthropoda; class Insecta; order Diptera; family Tephritidae; genus Anastrepha; species Anastrepha fraterculus. The sequence continues at coordinate 6,632 of JAYXIM010001685.1, read as the reverse complement.
GCGGAAAGGAACCACGATACGTTGGTGAGTTTGAGCACCATTAGTAGTTCGATAACGGTTTCGATACCAATGCATGAGCTAACAATTGACATTTCATTGAATATCGCCGGGTAAAAAATGCCAGTTACTTGCACTGAAAAATGATAGAAGATGAGCTACAATGCCAGCTAATAGTAGGCAAATTCAGAACTAGTTCGTTTGACTGCATGGTTCATTTAATCTGTATATTCACATAAATGCATACTGTCGCATGTGGCAAGTTGCAAGCGACAGCTGGTCATCGACTACCGGAAGGTAGTGTGAGCCTTTCGCGTTGCACGGAAATTAAATTGTACAGCGCCATCGTCGTCCACGACGACTGGCCATTTATTTGTGTATGCATTCATGTGGGTGTATGTGTTTGTGAGGTACCATTTTAATGGAATGTAATGACTTGATTGGAAACAGATTATCGTCGACACTATGCGCCGAAACCAGTTCACAATCATCATCACACTCGCGACTCACATATGCGTATGTGTATGTGTTTCATTTATATGCATTCATATACAGTCGCATCTATACTTTCACAAAGGGCTGTGTAGTGCTCCTATACCCTGTTTTGTATTATTTTGAGTGCAATCACAATTTCATTTCGTTTTGAGTTTTTGGCTTTACATTTTCCATCTGTTTTTTTGTTTTGTTTTGGAGCTTGATTTGCTCCACTTTGTTTTGTGAGCGCAATTTTAATTTGTTCAAATTGTTATGGCGAATTAAACACGAAAATACGAATGGTCACTGTGCTGAAAATTGCCTTCGGTTGATAGTGTAATAAAAATTTGTGTTGACTGCATTGATGAGTAAATCGGTGAGGTTCAAGTGGTCCACAGCATATTCTGTTACAACATTTGTGTGAACTTCTGATAAAAAAAATGCCTGAAAATTATGAGGCGCGTGGGAAAGTCTAAATTAGGAAGACAATTAAATTTGACACTCACAATATCAAAAGTATGTTATTGCAAAAAAAAAATTGTAAAAGTTTCACATGTTTGAGGTTAAAATTAAACCCGCTATGGGAGAAATTTTAATTTTTGCAATTGGTGTCGTACGCCAATTATATTTCACATTTATGAATTAGCTGTAAGTTAAAATTATGTTTCCGAATAAATAAAAACACTACAACTACGTAGGCTTGATTATGGTTGAATGTTCTTTTACTTTCTTCATATATGGAACTGCGACTTCAGAGCCTGGCAAAAGTCTAAATCTTAGAGTTAAGATACAGCTTATTCTACCCTACTGTAACACTGAATGTAGTAGTTCCGTTGTTGTTGCAGCGGCTGCAACATCTCATCTTGAAGAAATATGGACCGATGATTCCTCCAGTCCATAGGCCGCATCTAACCACTACTGCCAAACTAAATGTCACGAATGATTCTACACAAAAATAATAAAGACTGTCCAATCACCTCGAATTTTCGAACTAATACAAATTTTATTTGTATGTTGGTTTGCCGAAGAGGCGAATCCGTGGTGGAATTTAATGTAATGTAATTTAAAGGGCCCATAATGATATTCTCTGTATTCGCTCCTCCGTGATAAAGAGCGCCTGTTTTTGTAGGAAGATGAGTAAGCAGTATGATTGGGAATTAATTCGTTTCGTTTTTTTTTAATTGATTGCTACAAATACTTTATTTTACATATGTACTTATATATTAGGGTTCACGACTCTGCGAAAATCTCGGAATCATAAAATCTATTACATATTATGACTCCTGACAAAATATTTCCGAAAAATATTACTATTTACGTGAGCCGGATCACTTAGAAGGAATCTCTAAAAATCGATTCTTTTATAAATAAAATTAGTTTCTAAAAATAGTTTTTTCAAATCGTCAACTTAGATCATGAAAGAAATTAAGCCGTTAAAGTTTGCACAAAATTGTTTTAAAATTCTCAAAATAATGAGATTGTTCAAGTTATTTTTGCCTTATTTTAGGCAGATAAGATTGAGGAAAACTTAAGTAACTCAGCCTCATCTTTTTTCAGAAATATCAACACCATTCTTTGTAAAATGACTAGAATTTATAGCTTTTTTTAAAAATCTCAGAAAATGCATTGAAAATCGTTTTCATCATGCCCCATATGTACATATGTAGTTCATTTTTTATCAAACAATTTACATTTTCGCTATGCCAGTTATTTTTATAGTCCCCTGTTTAACGCTGTAACTACCGTACTATAAACAGCTAATTTACATAATAATGTGGTATTTTATTCGCGAGCACATATATTAATCAGTATCGCAAACAAAAAGTATAGTCTAGCACACCACTTATTTGTATAGTTTTAATTAAGGCGCAAAAAAGGGAATGGATGGCTGATCCTACGACATGATGCCTCTCACCTATCACTTCCAATCTCCTCATTTCACCTCCGCGCGGTGGTGCTGACGACATTGTTATTCTTACGAGAGAGAGGAAGGCTCTTCAGAACGTTTTCATGCGTTTCATGCAAGCTACAATACCAGCGGGCCTGAATAAAATGAAGAAAAGACGAAGTACATGACGTTGCTGTTAACTAATTGCAATAAAAAAACAATGCACTCCCTGAATTCCTTCAAATCAGCTGATCATTAACGGAAGATACTAAAAGTCACCAAACGTGAATTGAATTTTTAAGGATTTTTAAATTTATTATGGAACGCATGATACCAATGGTAGTGAAAGGGTTAATGTTTTACTTCTATCATAACTGACTTCAGTCATACGAGGATCATAAAAGAGATACCGAATCAGAAAATTATTTGTTCATTAAGAGAATATATCATTCCAAACAGAGGCACAATCTCAGACTGCGATGAATGGGAACTGGGAGCTCCTTGGGTCTCCAGTCTCAAATGGTTTACAGACGGTTCGAAAACAAATACTGGAGTCGGTGCGGGATTCTATGGTGCAACAACTTAACTGATGCGGGATTCTGTGGTACAACAACGTATTGAGTTAAAACAAATAAAACTGTACTTTGCTGGGTTCCGCGTCACACCCGAATAAAAACTAATGAAATTGCTTATAAATTCACTAGAACGGGGTCGCAGCAGATGGCCGAGCTCCAGAACCATACTGTGGTATCAACTGGGCAGAAGCTAAACGCCGGGTAAATGGTCGGGAGAATACTCAAAGAGCTACCTATAGGGAAGTCGCACAAAAACTCTGTCAAGCCAAAAGGCTTATAAGACCTTTTACCTAGAATAGGGTACTTCATAACATGTGTAGAGCAGACATTAGGGTAATAGTAGGTTTTCTGTCGGGCCACTATTACATAAATTACCATCTCTCAAAAATTCACATTGGGAATGAAACTATGTGCAGACTCTCTCTGAGGATGATGAAACCACCAAGTATATCTTGTAGCCGAATGGGTTGGTGCGCGACGAATGGGTTGGTGCGCGACTTCGGTGAAAACACCAAATTAAGAAAAACATTTTTCTAATAGCGGTCGCCCCTCGGCAGGCAATGGCAAGCCTCCGAGTGTATTTCTGCCATGAAAACGCTCCTCATAAAAATATCTGCCGTTCGGAGTCGGCTTGAAATTGTAGGTCCCTCCATTTGTGGAACAACATCAAGGCGCACACCACAAATACGAGGAGGAGCTCGGCCAAACACCCAAAAAGGGTGTACGCGCCAATTATATATATATATAACTTTTCTACTTTCGACCGTTCTTTATTAAACTCCAATCTCAACTAAAAACTATATTCTTACAATCTACCCTAAATCCCTACTTGCGGTGTAGCTATTGAGTTTGTGTTGGTGTAGTTGCGCCGGCAGCTTTGTTTGTATGTTGGTACGAATGTATTCTCAGCTGCATTCCTCAAGCTGCCAAAAGTCACGTACGTAAATTGATGATCAGCTTGACCGCTGTAAGATTTGTTTACAAAATCCAAAAGCCAAGCAGGCGTGGGAGTAAGCTGTGCGATCTAATTACAAACGGCCAGTAACGTGGAAGTGATTGTTTATTTGCAAAATCCAAAAGACGGGCAGGCGTAGGAGTAAGCTGTGCGATCTAATTACAAACAGCCAGTAGCGTGGGAGTGATTCAAGGGAATCATCAAATCTCTGTTTTAGCTTTGCAAGTGTGCAATGCGCTAACTTCTCCCCTCTTAAGACGAGCCGTCCTCGACTCGTGCCAAAATTTCCTCTACTGCCCTCTGAGTTTTTACTTTATTACTTGCTAATTTGTTTCTGCGGTGGATGAAAAAAATTGCTATTGCGATCAATAATAATGGAGGAAAAGAAAAAATCGTCCAGAACAAATTACGATGAACAGATATACCCTCCTTCAATTCGTGAATGCGAGAGATGTTGTCGATATAAATTTGGTGCAAATATGGTAGGGACAAACTCGTATGGTGTTCCAAGTAATTAATGGATACGGGTTTTGGAGGATGTGGTTGGATATAAGTCGGTTCTCTTTTTGCCACGTAAGTTGTATCATTTATGGTGATAGAGTCACGAAAAAGAAGCAGATACGTTCCTCTTATTTCCAATTTTCGTTGATCAAATATTGTCGTTGGTTGCACGTTGTTAAGAATAATGATGCCCTCTTCTATTTTTTGAACTGATGGTATGTGATATGCCGATTCTGATGAACAATTAGCTGTGTTATTATTTAGCATCTGACCCAAGCAATCTGAGTGAGCCGGTTTGCACACTTTAGCTACCAAAGTGTCATTGCAGTTCTCGAGTGGTTGAAACGTATCGCTACATTTTGCCGCAAGCGTGGTCTCTAGCTTTACGATACTATTATTATGGACTACAGGATAGATTTTTAGGAATTGACAGAAATTTGTAACCTTAGGAACCTTAAGAATATAGTAAATAACATCAGAACTTTGCAAAATTTTTACCTTAGATACTAAAAGTAAATTACTTAAACTAAAGGGTAATTGTTCGGAATTGAACGCTTGATCCATCTCTTCGTCATCCAAAATAAGTGGATTTATGATATTACTTTTTGCCAACACAATGGAGAGTGCTAGTCTGTTTAGTTGGCTGATTATATGGTTATTTCTTCTTACCAAATTTTCACAGAGCAATGTTTCCTCGTCTTTTAATATCCAATCCGTTTGATTTCCGCGAAGTGTATTGATTAGGTTGGTAATTTCGTTAATTCTATTTTGTAAATCGGAGTTAATTCTAATCTGCCTATTGTTGTTTTCTATTAGCATGCTTTCCTTTGTCAAGAGCAGTTCAAAATCTTCGTGGTCCGGGGTACCGGCTATAAATTTCAGGGCGGACCCCAGAAAATCTATTGACCTTGCAATTCTCTTAGGTATTTCCAAAGTGCGAATTATGTGTAGTATTTCCTCACCTTGTTGTTTCAAAATATTTTCGTTCACTACCTGATTTTTTGATTTTGATGTGAACCATCGGCTTTCGTAAGCTATCTGGCGATAATCTGTTAGGTTGGTGGCGTGCACGAGGTAAATGAATTCATTATAAATAGCCACATTTCCCCGAGGGATGGTGATAACTTGTGAGGAGGTGTAGTCAATTAAATTGGCTCTAGTGACGAAGACTAGGGCAAGCGGCAATCTGAAATTGATTTTATCGTAAATTACTTTTATGAATTTTCCTGCCTTCTATCTGTACTGTTGTACCTAAATCTCTTTCTACTATTTTTTCCACGAACACCTTCTCAAATTTATTTCCCAATCGCTTATTTCGTCGAAGAAACACCCTTTCACCAGGCTGATATGTTTTGGTTATTCTTTTCTCATTCAATCTATTCAATACTAAATTCTGGGCTCTTATTAATTTATCTCTAATTTCCCCAAATTTCTCCGCTGGGCAGTTCTGCAAAATTTCGATTGGTTTCGAATCTACAACCGAGTGAATTGTTCTGTTGTACTTGTAAGCAGCAAGCAAAATCAGATCTTTAACCTCGCTTATCTGCTGCTGTGCCTTCACGCATCTGGCTATTTCCAAAAGGGTTGAATGAAACTTTTCGACCTGTCCGTTGCTTTCGCTATGTAAGGTGGGTACGAAAAACTGTTCTATGGAGAAATGATCGCGTAGCATGTTTCTAATTAAATTTGAAGTAAACGCTCTTTCGTTATCTGTGACAATTGTTTTAGTGTTTTGGAACATACCTAATACCTCTAATAAAGCTTCTTTTATATCAATGGTACATCTTGAAATAACAGGTTTAACAATTGCAAACTTTGAAAACCTATCAACAGCAGTTAAGAATAGCTGCTTTCCAGTAATTAAAATGTCTAAGTGGAGAATTTCTCCTGGGTGCTCTGGGATTGGAGTTTTCCCAATTTCCGGATTTGGTGGTTTTCTTTGGTATTTATTTTCCAGACAGATCTTGCAATTTGATACAGCTGACCTGAGCATTTTCCTCATGTCGGGAAAGTAGTATTCTGATAGAATTTGCTTAAAATTCTCGGACAGAGATCGATGGGCACGGGCATGCTCCGTTGCTATTGCTTCCTGTTGATCGTTCGGATTCGTTAGATCGATTACAAATTTTTCCGTATGAATAAATTTAACCCCCGGGAATGCTTCGACAAGAGGTCCCTGGATCTCTGATAGTGTCGGAAGATCGCAACAAAGAGCGTTTGTAACGCTAGGGTTTACGAGTTT
>JAYXIM010001684.1:600000-756811 GCA_037575425.1 Anastrepha fraterculus | reverse complement strand
CGGGCCCAAGCAAAACGAGCTGTTTAAAGGCGTCAACAGCTTCTATATGCGTTGAAAAACGTTAATCTCGCTTTTTGTTTTTGATGTTCAGAAACAAAGAGAAATCCTTAGTTGCCAAAACAGGGTTGCAAGGCGAATAACCCATTAATTCCATCTTTTGAATGCTTAAAAACGTTTTTCTGTGAGCAAATACGTGAAAGCCCACATTGGCTTGGTGAAGAATGATTCGCCGTCGGCCAGCGACTTCGTTGGCTGGGTCATGTCGTCCGAATGGATACAAACGCTCCGGCTTTGAAAGTATTCGATGCGGTACCAGCTGGTGGTAGCAGAGGAAGAGGAAGGCCTCCTCTGCGTTGGAAAGATCTGGTGGAGAAGGACTTGGCTTCACTTGGTGTGTCCAATTGGCGCCGGTTAGCACGAGAAAGAAACGACTGGCGCGCTTTGTTAATCTCGGCCAAAATCGCGTAAGCGGTTATCGCGCCAATTAAGAAGAAGATTTTTTTTGTACCGGCCTCGAGCGATGAACGCTCAAATACTTCTTCAATATCAATTTACCATTTCTAGAGTTTGTTTTATGCGAAAAATGGTAAGAACGATCCTAGCAAATAGTAAACAAATTTCTACAAAGGTTAGTTCAACTTTAAAATTAGCAGTGCTTTAATAAATTAGAAGAGGTTTGCAATTTTCCAAAAAAAAATGTTCACAAACTTACCTGAAAATTTATAGATTTATCATCACTTGCCAAAATTAAAGTCAACACTTACTCATTTTTTATTGTTGCAGTGCCTTTCAGGACTCAATAAAGACCGAAATCCTGTAATTGACATTTCTAGCTCAGACTAAGTAGAAGGAAACTAAGCTAAGTGAGTCTAAGAGCTAGCTTTCAGTTCGTTACATATAGCAACGATTCGCCTTTAAGGGTTAAATGCCTTACCACTTCTCTGTTACCAGCCCTTAACTCAACATTGCTGGCCTAACAGAAAATGTTAACATTTCATACATTTAACATACTTGCAGGCGCAGCAAGAGCCATATTTATCAACATGACCAGTTATAAAATTGCGTATCCATTTTGGAAGACCTCAACTGTTGTAAAAGAAAATTTTGACTATGTAGCAAAACGAAAGTCGATTCAAGTGATGAAGTCGATAGTCAGTGTTGATAAAAAAGATAGCAAAAAATGCCTACAGCTATAAGTAGCTGGCTAAGCCAGAGACGGGCAGCCTGTAGAGAGAAAGTTTTTCATAGAAACAAAACTATAAACCTAAAGCAAAGGTTTCTCTCGCTTCCAAACAAATTTGGGCACACTCTACGAAACGAAGGAAAGTCTTGACTTAAACTTATTGTGGCTACATCCGTTAGACTGAAAATTACTTGGAACGAATATTGAGTCAATAAGCAAGAAAATTTCTATTGGCGTAATTTTTCATATATTTCCAAATGGCTTCAAAATACTTCAAACTCCGCTCTATACAAACTCTTAAGTACCTTGCACACTTGACATATGATACTCAATGCTTGTAAAGGCAACGCTACCACTCAAATTTATTGAATTTATCAGTAACTCATTGAATAATCCATTCAGCTCGCAAGACAGCTGATAAGGGTTGGACGGCGTTTCAAAGCATATAAAAGCTTTTGTAGCAAATATTCATATTTTAAATGTGTTCGTACAATGTTTGTACACATTTGGTTCTATATGAAAAAATTATAAAACTTTTCTTCAATAGGCGAAATGTAAAAAAAAATACACAAAAAAAACATTGCATATACAAAGTTGTTAGATAAGTTTTGCGATTCGGTAGGAAAAACACAATTTTATGGTTTCATTTATTATTCTTCCTGAACATCAATACACTTGTTCCAACGAGATTCGAATTTACGAATTCCATGTCGAAGTGAGAATCTGGAATGGCTGCAAAATACACTTCTACAGCTGTTATGACCTCATCATTTGCTGAAAAGCGCTTTCCACGCATGTTTTTTTTTTAGGTCTGGAAACAGATGGTGGATGAGTGGAAGTCGCTAAGGGCAAAATTTTGTGAGTAAGGTGGATGCTCCAACAATTCCAACTTTAATTCATTCATTCATTAGCCATTGCCAAAATGATTTTGTCACGCGGTGCATTGTCATGATGAAAAATATGTTTTTCTTTTGCAAACAGCGCCTTTTTCACGAATTTTATCCTTCGGTTGGTCTAAAAGGTTACAATATAATTTATAATATTTATTTTGCCAGTTCATGATTTAATAACATTGGTTGAGCAGCTTGAAACGATTTTTTTTTATTTTGCCAGTTTAAAAGTAATTCACAAACAAAATTCCTTTCGCAATCCAAAAAACGGATGCTAAAGCCTTCTTGGCCGTTTTCTGGGCACGAATTCGTTTCGGAGCCAAAGAATTAGGTTTACACCACTTTTTGGCTTCTTGTTTTGATTTAGAATCATGGGGATAGACCCAAGTCTCATCCATAGTGTTGAACCGCAATATTCAGTCAACACAGCCAAAACAAGCAGTAGATTTCGTGGGAATCTTTTCGCACATTTACTCGTACATATACACTTGGGCTCATACCTATAATTAATTTCCTTTGTTTTTTAAGAGTGTTTTGCATAAAACAAAAATTCGTTAAAAAAAATTTCGATAATGTTTTATAAAAAATATGTTTCATTGCATAACAAAAACCACGTAAATCACAAAAATTTAGCAAATTTAAAAAAATGTATTGATCAATTTTTTTTCTTTTTTATCGAAGTTTAAGGTTGTAGTCTGGTAAATTACACGTTTTTTGAGGCCATGTTTGGGAAATTTTTTCGAAGGGAAAATAAAATTCAATCGGTTTGATTTTCTGATATGTTATTAAAGGTATCAGAAGGTGTACATAACAATCTTTTTTTTTTGAATGTTTTGATACTATTTTTGTACACTGCAGCAAGCGGCAAAAAAAAGAGGTACAGTGGCTGGCCGGCGTGATTTCGTCACTTGTGGTCATCTGAAACAGCAAAAACAAATTGCTTATTAATCAGTGTGCTTGTCGTTCTGGCAGGTAGTAAGATCAAATGATTTCGACAAAAAATAACAAAATGGCAGACTTCGTAAGAAAATTGCCTTTTTTTAAAGTGGAAATCGGACTAAAAAATGGAAAGTTAGGGACGAAATAAATTAAATCTACTACCCGCCAGAAAATTTGTTTTCACGACGGCCATCCGGAAAAACGTTGTTTTGAGGAAAATGCGTTTAAAGTTTTAGAGGCTTAGCGCGCGCAACCGAAATTCGAAATTTTCAAAATAAGTTACCAGACTACTACCTTAAAGTCGCTCAAAAACCGCGTTGATTTACAACGCGGGGTGCGTCAAAGCTTCCTTCAAAAAACTCCTCCAAAGTGTTCTACCGCTTGCTTTTCCTTCGTAGTTGCTGTGAGAACGCTTCCTACTGCGTCTATCCATTGGTTTCTCGGTCTTCCCTTCGCCTTCGCACCAATTATCTTTCCAGTCATGGCTTTCCTTACAGCGGATTTAGCAGGTACACGGAGCACGTGACCTAGCCACCGCATACGCTGCGCCTTTATAAAACGCACAGCTGCCTCGTCTTGGATAAGTTCGTTCAATTCCGAGTTGTACCTAATTCTGTAGCTGCCATCTTCATTTTAATGGGTCCGAACACTTTCCTTAAAATTTTCCTTTCGAAGTTAGCAATAAGCACACTGTCATTAACTTTCATAGTCCACACCTCGCAACCATATGACAAAATTGGTCGCATAAGAGTTTTATACATAGTCAGCTTCGTAATATAGATCTAGATAAAAGACGAGACCTGAACAAACTAAGGTGTGAATAGTATGCTCTATTGGCGGCGTTGACGCGATCTTTGATTGCGGGTGTTGAGTTACCGCTACAAGTGAACATAACACCTATGTAGATATTTAAATTGTGGCACCGCTTCAAAATTATATGCACCTACATGCTGATTCTGTGCATTTGTGTGCCGCCTTGATTTCAGCATACCTATATTTCGTTTTACACTCGTTAACGAAGAGGCCAATATCGTTGGCAATTTTGTCAATTTTTAAAAAGGTTTCATTTAAGTCGTTCGTGTTCTTCGAAAGAATGGCGATATCGTCTGCATAGGCACATATTTGCGTTGTTTTAATTAGTAATGTACCACCTTTGTTGACTTCTTTTACGAGTATAACAAAATGCAGCATCAAATTGAATATGGCAGAGGATAGTGCATCACCTTGTTTGACACCAGATTCAATTGCGAATGACTCTGTGAGCTTCCCTTGGATGATTACTTTTGATTTTGTATCCGTGAGCGTAAGATGATTAAACATTGCATGAAAACGAAAATTCAAAAATTAACGCTTTTTAGATTAAAAGTTAAAAATTTAATGCTCATTTTTTTATATTTGCTAAATTTGTTTAAATATAAAACTGAGCATGAAATGAATTGAGCAATCCCCAGCTTTTCAAATAATTCTAAATTAACGTGTTTTTGATACACTAATATTTTTGTTGCTATTTTGTTTTGTGTGTGATCGTAATTATCGTGGATTAAATAGATATTTTAGAACGGAATAAATAAGACACGTAACGCATTCGCTAGGCTTCGAAATATATGGCGCTCCAACAACATCAAAACTTGCACAAAGGTTAAAATATTCGCGTGCGCTAAGTCTGTGCTGTTGTACGGACCGGAAACTTGGCTTGTGACATCGGCAACGAACGCAAAGCTGCAAGCGTTTATAAACAGGTGTCTGCGTACTTAATATATGGTGGCCATATATTTATAAGTTATAACAAACGAGGAGCTCTGGAGAAGTACGCACCAAAATAGCATCAACAGTGAAATAAAGAAAAGAAAATATGGATGGATAGGGCATACTCTGCGAAAGCCTTATGAGGAAATACCGCATGCCGCTTTGACTTGGAACCCGCAAGGAACGAGAAGAAGAGGCAGACCAGTGATGACTTATCAATCCTTTTAAATTGAAAAATCGTTTAATGAACTGAGATTTATGTCTAGAAATAGAAATGTTTGGAATACTTTTGTTGAATCCTTAAGCTCCTAAAGAAGTATAGAATAATAATAAAATAGAACAATAATTTTTGCCCATAAGATGAAGGGCAATCCACTGATGTCGAATTTATGCTCCTCTAGTTAGTTTAAAATCATAACTAGTTAGCGTTCTTCCTCTTTTTGACATAAAAACTGGTGAATTTACAAAGTGATCTTCTACTCTTTTTCGGATACTTTGGAAACATATTTATTTTCACTCCGTTTTAACTACAGTTTATACTTATAGTTAAATATTGTATTAACGTTCTATAGTTCCCATGTAATTCTTAGTGTATTAGGCTCGTAAATTGTATAACAGCACGGAGTTACCCCAACCAGAGAATGTTAATGACATTCGCGCCTTCTCATCTCATTAACATTCTCTGCCCCAACTCTGCTAGCGTAACAGAACATCTTACGCGGACATTATTGGTAACCGTGTTAGCAGAGCATAGCAATGTTAGCAGAGAATAGGAATGTAAGCAGAGAATAGCAATGTTAGAAGAGCATGGGAATGTTAGCAGAGAATAGGAAACATAAATAGATTCAACAGAACGAGTGTAAATCGGTGTTGATAAGAAATAAGTCGACAAAAATTTACTTTCTTTGCTTCCAGCAAAAAATGCACATGCACTCAAAATTATACATTTTCTATAGCAATTTGAAAGTTTAAAGTCGTTTCAAAAATTATGTTTATAAGGAAATCTGAAACTGAGTAAGCAGTATTACTATATTAAATCTATTGTCTCATGTGCATATAAATGCCCAGATATGCTTACTAAGCAGGAGTATCTATCGCCATCAGCTTCAGCAATCCGGACGCAATTGGCGTCAGGTTGCAGAATAACCAAACTTCAGTACTCTGCATTTGTAATTAAGAGTACAGCTACTCTGTTAGCGAAGACCTGGCTTTACGTGGTATTAACAACTAAGCCGCAGGACTATTTATAGCTTAGGTTAGTTAAGTTGCTTGTCTAAGGCAAGACACTCCGTGGCCCTGAGGCTCATTGTTATACCTGCATTTGATTTCCTTTCTTGCTTAAGCCACTTAGATTATTTTAAGAAGACAACCAGTCCGTCCAGTGAGACATTTTGCACATTTCCCAGATCTTCAAAGAAATAATCGCCAAGATATTTGTTTGGCACGCCTTCTTTGAAATGCAGGACATTCACAGAGGAGCAGGTCTTATACCGACTCAATTCCTTCTTCATCTCCACAGCTCCAGCAGAAGTAATTGTGCGGTACATTGGCTAGGATGCCAATAGCTCAGTGATCCGTTATAACATCTGTGAGGATGCTGGTAGTTGATTTGTTAAGTCCAAGCAGATATTTTGTGCTTTTAAAATTCAGTTTTGGCCAGAGCGCTTTGAAGACCCTGCAGTTAGTAGTTGGAAACCACCTTCTATTGGTTGCCACGATTACGCTCAAGTCAATCGCAGTGCATAGTTCGTTTAGAGAAATGATCAAGTCAATCGCAGTGCACAGTTCGTTTAGAGGAATGCTTATGTCCTCTACATTCGCTAAAAGTCAAGCTCAGAGTTCTTCCTTGCGCACTCATCAACTCTTTCATTTCCTTCCACTTCAGAGTGAGCGGGAACACAACAAATTGTGGTGTTGTGTTGTGGGATAAACGAGAGCGACCTCCTCAGATTCTTTAGCACATCTAGAATTGATGTGCATTGAGGCCTTTGTCTGTGGCGTTGACCTCAGCTTGGAAGACGATACACCAGTCTGGGAGTCTAAGGGAGCAATTTAAGGATAATTGTTCTAAGTACGCTCGCGAGCCAGTGTCATTGTCCGTCTTTGAGCCATCAGTATGTATATAGTGACGACTATCATCCGATATGACTCTGGTCTGCCAGTCCTTCCTATCAGGTATTCGTATTTTATAGTATTTGGGAACCAGATAGTCTATTTTCGATGCATCTTGCAAGTGCTCCACTGATAGTAGAAGTGATACATTACCGTGCGAGTTTTCTTTTAGCATTCTTGCTGTTTTTATCCTGGCAGCAGATTTGGCCACTATGCCTTTAAATATATAAAAAATGTATATCAATCTGTGGAATATACAGGACCACTTCCAGTGTCAGCTGAGGCATCAATCGAAGCACACCTGTTATTCCAATACAAGGTAATCGTTGGACTTTTAAGAGATTCTTTAGGAAGAATTGTGCCTTCACCGCCTCCCACCTCACGAAAGTTCCATAAGCCAAAATGAGTCTGATGATCGTATTGTACGCCCAGTGGTTTGTATACGGTTTCAGGCCCCATTTTTTACTAAATGTCCTCTTACAGATAAAAAGGGCATTAAAAGCTTTCTTCATTCTTTCTTTCGTCTTCCTTTTCCAAGAAAGCTTTGGATCCAAAAATGTTGCAAAGATTCTTGGATTCGTGCGATAGAGTTAATGTTACTCCATCTGGGGGCGGTAACTGAAAACTCTGTTTCTTATATCTTCTAGTGAACAGAACAGTTCGGTATTGACTGGGTTAACCATTCAAGAGAAGCAGCAAAGGTCACGGGAATGCTCAGTAGATTAATGGCAAATATCGGTGGGCCAACAAAATGAAGTTAATTGTGGTGGGCACAAGCTCAATTCTCCTGTACAGCAGCGAAGTATGGGGAATTGTGCTAAACTGCAAAGCCAAGCGCAAAGCACTGGAGGCTGTGCAACGAACAGCGGCACTCAGAGTTACCTCAGTCTACTGCACTGTCCCAGGTGCAGCAATTTTCGAAATCAGCGGGCAGCCCGTCGACCTCATAGTCCGGGAACGAATGGATGCGTAGGATTCCAAGAACAAACACGTCATCACTAGTGTCGCGGAACGGAAATACCAAACCATGCCGCGGTGGCAAAGCCGATGGGACACTGAACCGAGTGGCAGATGGACGGCGAAACTTATTCCATCAATTGACAAATGGGTCCAAAGGAACTTCGAGGAAGTGAATTACTTCTTAACTCGGTTCCTCTCGGAACACGGTTACTTCCAGGGATACTTATACCGCATGGGGAAGGCAACCGATTCCAAGTACATATACTGCGAAGCGCTGAGCAATGACGCTGGACACCCGGTTTTTAGTTGTAACAGATGGCTCGCGGAAAGAAATGCTCTGAGGGAGCAGATTGACGACATCGCGCCGAGCAACATAATCAGCAATCGAACGCGAGGTTTACTGGAACGCGGTAAAGAAATACATCGAGAACGTACCACGGAAAAAAGGTTGACCTCGACACAGTGCAACAAAGCGAAGGCGCACAGATAGAGACACAAGAAGTCTAGTCTATAGCATGAAAGCTGGCTACAAATATGGTGGACCCAGACGTGGGTGAATAGAATTGATCATTTAGGGATGCCATTCTGGCCCTTTCGTAGTAATAAAGAAAGCAGTTCCGGGAAGGGTGTCTCACCAGAAGGAGAGGAGGAATCGTTTTAGTGGCCACACTACACGATGCAATAGACGACGGTCGCTGTAAGTGCGTAGGCATTTTGAACCCTACCTCACTCACCAAGAAAAAAAATTAAAAAAACATTGCACCGTTCAAGGACGCCCTTTAAAGCTGATTGCATGAGCCCGCTGATAGTCGAGCGAAGCTGGCCTGCCATCAGGCTGGCTACATCCTCTGCCTAAGCAACTATTTTGACGCTTTTCTCGCTATAACTTAAAATCGTACAGCAGAAACTATTGGGATGAAAATGTCCAGCTTTAATGGGAAGCGTTTACTTCTCTGCAGGATTTGAACAGTCTCAGCCTCCACAACTTTCCCAACATTATCAACTTCCCTGATTGGGAGGCAAAAGCAATATTTCATTAGGCCTTTTTGTTTAGCTGTAAAGTCATTCGCCTTGTGTTTTTGATTGAACTACCAAAAGTGATCTGTGCAATGGCTTAATATTAATAGAAAAAAATATATTAAAAATAAAATCACAAACTTAACATAATTTCACTTTTATTAGTCCCAAATCCACCCTAATAATTAATATGCACAAAAGTTTCCATTGAAAAAATTGCCAATCCCAAATTTGGCTTGACCTAAACTCCAAACAGTTTTTATGAATTTTTCTCTTCGAACTTTTAACTGGTTTATAATTATGTTTTCCTCTTTCTCCCTTCTTTCTCTTTCACAGTGCCAATTTGTATGCCCAACGACCATGCGGACTTTACCGGTCGCATGGCGACAGTCACCGGCTGGGGGCGTCTGAAGTATGGCGGTGGTGTGCCATCAGTGTTGCAGGAAGTTCAGGTGGGTTAATCATAAAAAACTAAATCTAATTAAAGCATTTAACTATGCTCATACAAATGTTAAAGTAATTTTTGTTCAACGAACTTGATGACAGCATTCAGAATTCGATCGAAATTGTTTAAAATTTTGGAAGTTTCTATTTAAAAAGAAATTTATTTAAATTTTTATTCAAATTTTATTTGTTTATTTAAATTTGTATTTTTATTTCTTTTTTCTTTTTCTTTGCATGCATTACCTGAAATTTCAGGTGCCAATTATTGAGAACAGCGTGTGCCAGGAGATGTTCCACACAGCGGGTCATAACAAAAAAATTCTGGGTTCTTTCCTGTGTGCCGGCTATGCCAATGGCCAAAAGGACTCCTGTGAGGTAAGTGACAGTGACATCATATTAAATGTGTGTACTTGTTTTGATGTTTACTCATGCGCAAGCATATGCACCTCGCTAACGTGCACGCATACACCAGCGCGAGCACACATACATAGAACCATATTTGCCTTTAAGTTAGCAATATTCCAAGTTTTTATAACAACAGCCCTGGGATTTGTACGTATACGCGAGTATTTACATTTATCAAACATTATGTGCACACATACATATGCACAATTGTTATCCGAAGTAGATGAAAAAAATTGAATTCACTTAGCTGAACTTTTGCGACCTTTTGGCATTATGATACGCATCACAAAGGCATAAAAAAATAAAAAATAAAAGTTTTTTTTTTGTGGTTTAATGAAAGGAGGGAAGTAACTTAATGGAAGCCCTTTTCAACTCACAATGCCTTCAATTTTTTACCCTGGCGTATTTGTGGCAATATTTCCACTGCCATGCTGCCTAGGGCACCATTTAGAGTACAATTTTATGCAACCAATTTTATTTTGAATAACTTTTTACTAAATTGGAAAAAAATTATTTTGTGTGATGATGATTTTGCACTTTATGCGCTTCTCTTTGCCCCCTTCGTTTCTCTGTTTGTATACTTCACAAGTGTGAAATATGATTGAAATACGCGGCCATTTGCAAAAATTATAAATTCTGCGATAGGGTGATTAATTTTGCGCCACCTTGTATGTAAGACAGGAAGTCGCTAGGTTAGATAGACACCCTCTGACTACTAACAAATGATAGATGCACTGCACAGTTTTTGCTTGCAGGTCGTTTTTCGGATAGGCGGTGGCGTCTTAAGCAACTGTAATTGGAAATGTCGGAATGACCCAATAGGAAAAGTTCATGACTACAAATACTTAGGATTTACACCTAATTATTTAGAAAATTAAACTAATCCTTCCTAAATTTACTTAATCTAACCTAGCCTAACTTTTCTAGCTTAACTTAACCTAACTAAACTAATCTTAGTTAGGAAACTAGTCCGTCCTAACTTTGTTTTCCCTCATCCTACTAACTCATTGAGTTTTAATCTAACTCACCATGACTTAACTGAACTAATCCCTGTCTAGCATAACATAATCTAACCTTACTTATTATTATCTCACCATGCGACTACAACATACTCTAACCTAACCTCACTTTTTCCAACTTCACATCACCTAACCTAAACTAAAAAGTCGCTCATATACCTTAACTACAACCTTGTACTTGCGGGGATTGAAGGGAATGAGCTTCCCGACACTTACGCCAAAGAAGCAGCAACTGCTGTGGAAAGAGACAGAGTTTGCAGACCTTCCAGTAAGCTACGCAAAGCGCCAAATACGCGCAGAAGTTGCGGCGGGTTGGCAATTAGACTACCAGCAAGATACCACTGGCTCGTCAACGAAAGTTTTCTTTCGATCTCCAGAAGAAGCCAAAATATACCCAGAGTCATTTAGCATCACTTTTGATGAAGATGACTCAATTGCTGACAGTATATGGGTTCCACAAAGAATATCTGCATCGCTTCAAACTCGTTGACAACGATCACTCTCCATGCGATAATCTAACTTAGCTAAGACGACTCTCATTTAGTTCGAGAGTGACACCGATTTGTGAGGGCGAGATTCAACCATATGCTATTGGGAACGGAAAAGATGGTAACCTGGTACCGGGTAACCATGTTAAAGATGGACCTCTCATTTGAGCTCTTGGAGTGTGGCTTTGACGTCCTGTGCAACATGGGACCTGGCGTTGTCGTGTTCTCGTGAAGCAGTTGGTTTGGCCATGTCGAGCAGGTCTTTCCAGTCGACTAGCCTCATTCACGCGGTGTAGCTGTACAACGTTGAGCATCTTGTTGCCCGCGGCATTCTTTTCGAGCATTTCTCAGTGCTCCATGCCCTCCTAGTCCCATCAAACACATATCATGATTTTCTTTGTATAAAGCTGCGGCTTAACCCTCGGCTTTGGCAGACTTGACTCTCGGTCTGGAGCCACCCACTACTTTCTTTGCTTCATATCGATATACAAGCACCATTTTTCATCTTCCGTGACGATTCAGTACCAAACGCACGGCTTATGACCGTGTGCTGCTCGATAGCGGGCGAAATGCTAAGAAGCAATTTGGAGGCGACTTTCTCTGTTTTTTTTCTTTGAGCTCGTGAGACACCCAGGCTCCGAGACTCCCAATTTTTTGGTGAATTCCATTTCATGAAGCTGATTGAGAATCGTTTAATGATCACAGCTCATTTTTTCCGTCAATTGTCGACAGATTTCGCAACCGTTCTCTTTCAAAAGTGATTTGAGACGTTCTTCATCGAATTCAGAAGGTCTTCCGCTGCGGGACGTGTCATCGACGTAAAAATCACCATTTTTGAACTTTGAAAACCATTTCCGTGCTGTATACTCACCATAATACCTTCTTCATGCACGTCGTAAATGTCTCGGGCTGCTTCGGTAGCTTTTTTACCTCGATGAAAAGCAAACAGGAGCAGAAAAAGTTGATTTTTGACTACTGGGTATTCCATTTCTAAGCCTCAAAACTAATAAAAAAATAAAATTGGCATTGTTTTGTAGAGCAGAAAGAGTTCTATCGAATGAATACCTACCCTTTGCCAAACAATAAAAAAATCGTTGTAAAATAAAAGAAAATACAGAAACGCTACGATCTTATTCCCCATCCCAATAACTTAACGTAACTTAGAATAACTTAACTTTACATAATATACAGTCTGTGTCAGAAGAAAAGAACCGGTTTTTTTTCTGGTAGCTTCAAGATATATTTCGCTCCGCTTTTTGCTGCGTAATAGTCCCACTCAAAGACTACGATGCCAGTGCTAACTCAGATTAGTGTCGTTCGAAACTTTCCCGTAAACGCAACCAAATAAAAATGAGTGAGAATTACGCGAAGCGTTTTGAGGCGGTCTTTTTATGCACGCATTCGAAAGGGCCGAAGTTATCTTACGCCGCGTCTGTAAAATGGATTAAAAAATCAAAAAAGTTTGTTATGATGTGGAATCAGCGGTATAAAGTGTACAAAAACGTTGATGACTTTTCCGAGCGAGGCTTGAAGCAAGTGCGACAAAAAAGCATGGTAAAGTGATCGCCCAACTTTTTAAGCGGGACCCTTCCCTTTGCTAAAAAGGAATAGATGTAAGTATCAACACCATCGAACGTCGCCTGATGGAGGCGAACATATTCTACTGTCCCACATCATCAAAACCACTGCTCTCAGAAAACCACTGCTTGAGAAACAACAAAACAAGAAAATGGCGTCGCAGTATTTGACTGGCCTTCCCAGTCCACAGACGCCAACCCCATTGAAAATGTGTGGGGAACTATAAATACGCATCTTGCCGGAAGGTCAGCGCATGTTTTAAAGCAACTCGTGCGTCAAGTTCGCAAAATCTAGTCCTCTTTGTGGACGAGCTCGCAGAAAAGCTGGTTCAAAGCATGCCGAGAAGATGACAGGATATACTCCAACGATGGAGACTACACGGCTTATTGAGTAATTGAGACTCGTAGTTTTGTTCATACTTTCATTTAAAAAAATTTTAAATATATATCTTTTAGACTTCATGAATAATCGGGGTTCCTTTTTTCTGACACAGACTGTAACTTAAGCTATTTTAATATAACTTAACCGAGTATACCCTAATCTAGCCTAAATTAAAATAAGTTTAACTTAATCCAACTTAACCTAACTCTGACTGGCTTAATCTAGCCTAACCGAAGTTAGCCTAACCTAACGTAACCTAGGAGCTAATAGGCTACAATCTAACATTCATTAAAGTTGAGTAACCTAGCCAATTGTTTTAAGCGATTTTCTTTGCAATTGCCTTTTGTGGAAGACATTTCTTATTATCAGAAAATATCATATTCCGCTTGCTACATTCTTAAAGGGCAAAATTATTGAATATATCCTCAACGCTACGCATTAATCAGCAAACATTTTAATGGCATCATATTTCTTCGTTTTCTCCTTTTCCCTCTCTATAGGGTGACAGCGGTGGTCCACTGGTGCTGCAACGTCCCGACGGTCGTTACGAATTGGCCGGCACTGTGTCGCATGGCATCAAATGTGCGGCGCCTTACCTGCCTGGCGTATATATGCGCACGACATTCTACAAGCCTTGGCTGCGAAGCATAACGGGAGTCAAATAGAATTGAATGTGTCGAAGAGCAATAGTCGAACAACAATAACAACAAGAGTACATAGCGCAACGCAATAGCAATACCAACAATGTCATTATAAATATTATATTAAATACATACATATAAATATTTAGTTAGATACACACACACACATATATACAAGTATACGCGTTGGTACACATAAGAACAACAGCAGCAAACATACAGTTAGCGAAAATAATTTGAAAATTGTAAAAACGAAAATAGTGAAAATGTAAAAAGTAACAGAAAATTTGTGGGAAATGTGAAGAATAGAAAATTCAACAAAATGTGCGCTAAAATAAGTTGCTTGTGTCGCAAACACACAGACATATACATACACTCATAAAGGAGAAAACAAAAAATGGCGGAGTCACCTGCAAAGCTTATATCCCGCTGCTTGGTAGCGAAAGTAAATGAGCAACTTTGGGCCGTCAACGCCACAGGTAGCATTCAAATTTGTGTGTATGAGTGTGTAGGCAAATGATTTAGTTCTGCAGTGAGCAAAGCGGCCATACATTCTTGCGGAACGTTAAGAAATTTCGACTCGTCGGACATATTTGTTGCCAAGAAGTGCTTTCTGCTTTCGCTGCTGATAGTAGGCTGCCAGCCAGCTTAAAATCCAAGCTCAGTGCCTAAGCGTATGCAAAGATTTTGTGTTTTATATAAATCTTCGACTTCCAAGGTCAGCTACACATAGCTTCTACCAACTTTGTCACTTAAATATAAATCTTTAATAATATTTATATAAAAAAAAATAAATTCCCTTGTTGAGGCTGAGCATAATTTTGAGGCGCATGCACTCTGTGTGCTATAAAATCGCAAACAAACTTAAAAGAAATGGAATTGTCTATAACTTCACCAACCACCACCAACAATTTGTAGGTTAACAAGCGTATACGTTTTGATATTGTGCACCTGGGGCAGGGGAGGGGCAACCAAATTTGCCGTAATTTATATAGAAACAAAACAAAAAAACAAAAACAAAAAACGAATTGTGCCTAAGTAGTCTGAATGTTTAAATGCAAATTTATATTTTGTCTTAGTTTTAAAGTAATTTTATGAAACAACAGAGAAAACACACACAAATACATGCATATTATTTTGTTAGTTAATTTTAAAAGCACCAAACGAAGCGAATAGTTCGTAATAGCAATCAGACGTTGAATTGTTTATTATTTATTTTATATAAATATTTATTGTATACTTTTAAGCAACCAAACTATTTATTGAACTATTTATTTATTTATTGCCTTACTATTTATTTTAGCATTTCAAGCATTTATCATAGAAACTATTTGTTTAAAAACAAAGCAAAAAAAAATTATTTTTCTGAAAAAAAATTTAATTTCTTAAAAAAAAATTTTTCTGAAAAAAAATTAATTTCTAAAAAAAAATAATTTTTCTTAAAAAACAATTTCCTAACGAATTTTAACCCAATTGGTTTTTGTACTAATTACTTATTTTTTATTTTTTACCTAAGTTCTTATTTCTCTCTCTCTTAACTGGCTTTTAATTCAACTAAAAACGCTGTTCAGGCTGTTGCTCAACATAGCATAATTTTAGAAAAATCGAAATATTGAATTGTTTTGTCTTTGCTTCAACAGCTGTGTTTTTAGTTCAATTGAAAAAAATAAAAAATAAAAAGTAAAAAATAACTTGTGTTAATACATCGAAGAATTTTAGCTTAATCTTAAACTAACTTAAAGAAAATTAAAATTAAGTAATTAAAAAGAAATATTTTTATTTAAAAATGTTAAATTAATATTAAAAATGAAAATATACACGCATTCATAAATTGTAAATGTAGCATAAATTACAAAAAAAAAAACAAAAACAAATATTCAAAAGTGTTTTGCAAGCTTGCTGTTTATCACTTAAGCGCAAACCCGAAACGATTGGAAATATTTTAGCATAAAATGAAAACGAAGAATAAAACTGAATAGAAAAAATTTATTTGAAAGCACTTTTATTTACCTATTTTTTCCTATTTTTTCACTCCTCTCTGGAGCATAGAACCTTGACAAGGCTCTTCCATCGTACACAGTGCTGTGCTGTTGGTTTGCACCGTCCCATGCGAAGTCGGCATCTGCTAGTTCGCGGAGCATCGATCTTCTCCGAGTGTTCTTTGATCGACCGCGACCTCTGCTCCATTGCGGGTTCTAGTTCAGTGCCATTCTCGTGATGCTGTCTGGTGGTTTTCTCAACGTTTGACCTATTCATCGCCACTTTCTGCGTTTGATTTGCTTAAGGATGGGGATGGTAAAGATGGTGGTTTTTGGCCAGAATATTCTGCAGATGTTGCGGAGGCATTTGCTGATGACGGATTTTAGCCTCTGTGTGATGATGTTAGAGACCAGCCATGTTACGCTTCCGTACAACAATACTACCTTTACGCATGAGCCGAATATTCGTAGTTTAGTGCGCTTGGAGATTTGCGAACTCCCCCATACTTCTCCCGAATGCCGCCCTTGCTTCGTTTAGCCTGCAGTTGACATCTTCAGCTGCTCCACCATCGGTCGTGATGATGTAATCAAGGTAACGGAAACATCCACCGCGCATCCGTCAACCAATATCTGCGTTATCTTACGTTATTGTGGTTAACTCTCATAGCCTTGCTCGTGGCGATGTTGACAGTGCGTGCCAGCGTGTCTAGTTTGTCCACCTTCGCTTGCATGTCAGAGAGTTGGTGAGAGAGGATGCAAATGTCATCGGCGAAGTCCAGGTCCTCAAGATGTCTGATGAAACTCCATACGATGCCTTTTTTGTGCAGGGTCAGTTAGCTCATGACGTCATCAAGGATGGTGGCTAGGAGAAGGGTTGACAGGGGACAACCTTGCCTTACGCCTGCATTAGTGGTGAATAGATCTCTGATATCACCTTTGTGAAGCACTGCCAGTTCGAAGTTCTCATAGAGGGCTTTGATGAGGCGTATTATCTCAGCGGGAACTCCCTTTCCACGCCTTCTTAAAGTCTACGAACAGCATGTAGAGCGTGGAGTGTCACTCAACTGATAGTTCTTGTATAATCCGAAGTGTGTTGGCTTGGTCAGCACCGCTTCGGTGAGAGCGCAAACCAACTTGCTCGTCTCTTAAGGAGCGTTCGATATCTTTGAGCCTGCTTTGTGCAATTACGTCTACAATTTTGTAGATTGTGTTAAGTAGAGTTATTCCTCGCCAGTTGCCGCAGTCACGCAGGTCGCTTTACTTGGGCAGCTTCACTATGATGCCTTTTGTCCAGGACGGAGGCAGCTTTTCATTGCTACAGACGGCGGTGATGTGGGAATGAAGAATTTTCGCTGATATTTGCGGGTCGGCTGTCATTAGGCGAGGAGCGGTAAGGCAGATGAACCTGCTCGAACCGGTACAAAGCTTGATCTCCATCTGGATAAGATGCTGATACCTATGCCTATAGCCACTTGTAAACTACTTATAGATAGGGAAACCATCAATACGGTAAATACAAGTTGGCAAAACCTCTCAACATGCGAACTAAGCAGACAGACATAGCCGAAATGGAACAGCGGTCAATCAAAAAGCTTGTTAAGATTTAAAAGAAAAGCTCTAAGAAAAATTATAGGGGTATTAACTGCTCATTGTCCGATAGGCAGTCACGCCAGAAGGTTAGGACTACCGTACTTCGATTTCTGTAGAATCTGTCTAAATACAGAACAGAGGAAACAGTCAGTCACTTTTTATGTGAGTGTGAAAGCTTAGCGAGAAGAAGGCTCCGCACTCTTGACATGGCATTTTTAATTGATGTAGCGGGAATAGCGCATCTAAGACTAATGAAGCTTTGCTCGTTTATTACAGCTACCGGATGGTTTGAAAAGGAACCCATAGGGTAAGGATAAGTTCCAGTGGTATCACAATGGACCTATGAAAGGTCTAAGTGTGTCATTGCGACAGCCACCCCACCTACCTACCTACCTACGGTAATCACGCTCCATCAAATACAACTTGTAAATAGTGGTTTTGACGTTTCGAAAGTGGCAATTTCGACGTGAGTGATAAAGATCGAACGAGCGAAGTGGCACCGAAAAAATTCGAAGATACTGAACTACAACAATTATTGGATGAAGACGCATGTCGAACCCCTGATGATACATATATCTAAAGAGTGGGATGTTGACAGATCAGCCGTCAGTAAATGTTTGCGCGTGATGGGAATGGCCCAGTTAGTAGGTAACTGGGGCCACATCAATTGAAGGAGATGGATATCGAGAGACGTTTGGTGACGTGTGAGATGCTTCTTGAACGGCATAAAATAAAAGGATTTCTGCATCGCATCGTCACTGGCGATGACAAATAGTTCTATTATGATAACCTTAAGCGTCGAAAATGTTGAAGCCGGCCAGGTAAAACAGGTCCAGCGACAGCAAAAAAAAATGTATGCTTCAAAGGTTATGTTGTGCATCTGATGGGATCAGAAAGATGTCATCTATTATGAACTCCTTAAACCATCTGAAACCATAACTGGCGATTTACTTCTTACGAGAGCATCGCAAACTGGCTCAATGAATGGATCAAGTCAAAAGAACTCGAATTTTTCATCAGAGAAATCTGTATGCTGCCTGAAAAGTGGCGTAAAGTTGTAGTTTCTAATGGTTCACATATTATCATATATTATTTAATTTTTTAAATAATTCGTAACTTTGACTAAGAAAGGACGGAAACTTATTCCCATTTCCAATATTTATTTGTAATTTTTTAAATTTTAAGGTGTTTAGTACATTATCAATTATAGCTTAAAGTTTACGTGGAGTCAACCTTTTCTTTTTGTTTTTTGTATTCTGGACTAATTAGGTTTTCCTCTTGAAGTAACGCCTTTTTAAGATCAGATTTGTTATGGACGTCATATTTTCTTATATTTGCCGATCACAGATTTTGTACGACTTTCAAAGTGACTATACTTTGAATTCACTAACTCTACCCAATTAACCTTTCTTCTCACTCATCATTTCATAGACCGTTTTTTTTTTTTATTTTAGAAACTAACCTTTAAACCAAACTAGAAATTTAACTAATTCACAAAACTACAGATGTCAACAAAGTCACAATCAGAACAATATTTTATGTTGAAACTAACTTCGTGCAGCTGACAAAATCATAGTGTCGATCTGAATAGTTATTTTTGCATAGGCTCGATTCAGTTCCTGGCACACTCCTCCTCAGCCACATCAGATTTCAGCCCACTCATATTTACTTTGCCAGAAACCAACCAATTACTAAGTTTTCTAGGATAACTGCAAAGCTCCGCGCAAGGCAACTCACTTACGCCTCATCGGATTATGTAGATTTAGCATACCAAACGTAGAAAAGAACTCTAAATCATGCAAATATACAAATATACATACTTGTATATATGTGCATGTGTTTATGTGGCACTGCCACACTTAGCGTATCGAAAGCCATTGGAAATGTGCGATACCAAGTAACACCAGATGCGTTTCAGGAATAGATGTTATTATTGTTGTTGACGTGCTTGCTTTAATGCATCTCTCCTGTTTATTTAAGATTACAAACAAACGGCACCAGCAACAAGAACCACAACAGCGCCATGGTATTTGGAGATGCAGATAAATATGCTGACGGGGCGTATACGTTACCTAAGTATCCAGAGGTTTATTTGAACAGTGAACTTTAAAGTGCAGCACTTAAGTTTACGCTGCAATTTCCAGTTGGCAAATAGAAGCTTCATAAATGCGAACATATTAGAAGGGTGCGAGAGTGAAGAGAAAGGAAATTGAAGCGTTTTGCATAAAATGTTATTTTGTAATATTTACTTAAGGTGTTTTTATTTCGAATTTCCCTTGAAACGCGCTTTGAGGAGAAAAGTATTTGGAAGCTTTGCGCTTACGGTCGTTTTGGTGGTAACTCAAAACCCTAATGGAATGTTTATCAAACCTAGGCGACTACTTGTTAACACCGTTAAGGCTGGTTTGCTTATATTCGATGTTACTGATATCTAAGAATTCGACTAAGCTAATCTCGTTGTTTGTAAAAATCGGATATTTGGATGAATTAATTTTTAAAATATGTATTTTGGACTATATTTGTTATTATATTTATTATGAGGGATATGGCACTGTGACCTAAAAAATCTATTGAGCCTTCTTCATGAATTCAGCGTATTTCTCTGTGTCCAACTTCCTTAATAAATTTTAATATTTCTCCTACTTTATTAGGTTGTATTTTCTCTTCTAGTAAAATATGTTAACCGAGGAATTTGTTCCGCTTGTGGATCAGTGTTGGGCATGATGCCAGCACAAGTTTAGCGATTTCATCTACCTCAAGCTCGCTGTCAACTTCACCGATTCCCGCACTTTCGTGAGGTAGCAGAGGGACGTCTACAGTAGCCACGGTTACGTCCACTTCTCCAGCAATCTTTGACGCTAAGTGATCTGTTATTTGAAACCAAATGTTGATGCTTTTTCATTTCTTCGCAAATTAAAATATTTGGAAATCTTTACTATAGGAACAAAGAAGGTACTTAGAGGGCTGACCAATTTCAAGCCTATTTGCAATCTTTTTCATACTCAATCTTTTTGTAAAATTTTTTTTTCGAATTTTATTTCTGGCAAATCTGATTTCAATTTTGTTTATGAAGATATCCTGTTTAATTTGGATACTTCCATCAAATACGGGAAATTTAATTTGGCTGACGATGATGTCATTGCTGGCATAAATCAGCTTAATCCATCCACTCATACCGATGTTGTTGACCTATCCGTTATTCTAATGAGAATTTGTCCTACTTTGATTACGCCTTTAATGCCATGTCACTTTGTGCTAAAGTCTTCCTTGATGACTTTTTAAAATTAACTTTTATATCGCTATCCTTATTGAAAATTGTAGGCGGATTTCCAAGCTTACAGCTTCTAAATTGTTTGAGTGTATAATCAAGACAAAATACACTTTACAGTTAAACTTTTGTTATGGTTGAATCATGGCCCCATATCAAGACTGTTGTCCACTAAAAATTAAATCCTCCACGAAGAGGGTCCCCTGGTGGAACAACGAACTTGACAAACTTCGGAAAGCAACGAGAAAACTATTCAACACTGCAAAGAAAACAAACAAATGGGACGAATATAGGAAATCCTTAACTAACTATAACAAAGAACTAAGGAAATCCAAACGAAACTCTTGGAAAAACTTCTGCGAGGATCTAAAAGATACTCCAGCAACAGCTAGAATCCAAAAATCACTTTCCAAAGGTGACTCAAGTCCCATAGGCACACTAAAAGGTCCAAACGGAACTATTACCAACACATTCGTAGAAACACTAGAGCTTCTTCTAAAGACTCACTTCCCAGATTGTAAAAGTCATGACCCATCAATCGACAATAGTCTAGACATGGTAACTCACCATCACCGGAGATCTACGCTCTCATTTGTCAATAAAATCATAAATTTCGAAAGGGTAGAGTGGGCAATTAACTCTTTTAAACCCTTTAAATCACCAGGGCCGGATGGTATATTCCCAGCACTTCTATCCAAAGGCACTGTGGAACTGATCCGAGTCATGGTGAAAACCTTCAGAGCTAGCCTAATATTGGAATACATTCCAAAGATATGGAGGAAAGTGAAGGTAATATTTATTCCTAAGGGAGGTAACAAACCCCCTGACTCTCCAAAATCTTACAGACCAATCAGTCTATCATCGTTCATGGAAAAGCTACTCGAATACCATCTAAGAGAAGAAGTAATCTTCAAAAAACCCCTTCATAAGCTGCAATTTGCTTACCAAAAAGGGAAATCCACAGTCACAGCACTGCACACACTCGTTGTGAATATAGAAAAGGCCCTAAATCAAAAAGAAATAGCCCTATGTTCCTTTATGGACATAGAGGGAGCCTTCGACAACGCAAATTACAAATCCATGGAAACAGCACTCGAAAAAAGAGGTGCAAACCCAATATTAACTCACTGGATAAGCCAAATGCTTAATCAGAGGATTATTAAAGCCTCGTTAGGCCAAGCTGAACTTAATGTCACAACAGTAAAGGGATGTCCGCAAGGAGGAGTTCTTTCTCCACTGCTATGGTCCCTACTAGTTGATGACTTGGTGCAGCACCTAAACAATAAGGGATTTATAACCATTGGTTATGCAGATGACATATCTGTTATAATAAAAGGCAACCATGAAAGGACACAAAACAGACTTAATGCAAAATGCCTTGAACGCAACATGGTAATGGTGTAAAAAGGAGGGGCTGTCGATCAACCCTAACAAAACCACAATAATCCCCTTCACAAGAAAAAGAAAGTTAGAGCTTCCTGCATTGAAACTAAATGAAACAGTGATAGAACTAAAGGAAGAGGTCAAATATCTAGGTTTAACCTTAGATTAAAATCTCACTTGGGAATCACACATAAATAATATAACAAAAAAAGCCACGAAATCCTTGTGGACAACCAAACAATTACTAGGGAGATCCTGGGGCCTCAGCTCTAGTATGGCCCTCTGGATATAGACCAGTCATACTGTATGGGGCACTAGTATGGTGGAGCAAACCTATCCAACAAACAGCGATAACCAAACTGGGAAAAGTACAAAGGCTTGCTTGTCTATGCATCACAGGGGCTATGAGAACTACCCCAACAGCTGGCATGGAAGCACTCCTTAATCTCCCACCACTTCATATAGCAATCCAAGAGGAAGCAGCTACGCAAGCACTCATGCTACACATGAAAGTAAATTTCAAATTGGGCAACCTCACCGGTCACCTAAATATCCTAAATAAAATCAAAAACACCATAAGCATGGCTCAAGCTTCAGACCACATTGACCCAACCCTCTGTTTCACAAAAGGATACACAGTTACCTTTCCTGAGAGGATCGAGTGGAAAACAAACCCGAAATGGATGAATGATGATTCACAAAAATGGTACACTGATGGATCAAAAACACCTTATGGTGTAGGAGCAGGTGTAGTGGGGCCCAGAATCCACAAATCATACACTCTCATTAGGGACACCACTATCTTCCAAGCGGAACTATACGCAATAATGGAAGCAGTAAACATCATGCAACGTAGAAACCACAAGAGAGTAAAGATCAAAATACTCTCGGACAGCCAATCAGTTCTTAAAGCTTTAGATAGCTATACCTACAACTCAAAAACCCTCTTAGAATGCCACAAGGCACTCAATAATCTGGCATCCAAAAACAATGTCTCATTAATTTGGGTACCGGGACATGAGGGATATGACGGCAACGAAAAGGCAGACTTTCAAGCCAAAAAAGGGGCAGATGAAAACTTCAACGGACCTAGTCCTATGTTCGGATTCAACAAAAACAACCTAAAACAAAAAGTAAAATACTGGGCCAAAACTCTATTAAATCAGCATTGGAACAATGTAGAGGGTCTTAGACACTCCAAA
Source organism: Anastrepha fraterculus (assembly GCA_037575425.1). Classification (NCBI taxonomy): domain Eukaryota; kingdom Metazoa; phylum Arthropoda; class Insecta; order Diptera; family Tephritidae; genus Anastrepha; species Anastrepha fraterculus. The sequence goes on along the minus strand of JAYXIM010001684.1, from coordinate 733,586 downwards.
AAGTTCCTAAGTTTCAACGCTAAAAGAGCCAACATGGCCCTCACGTTAAACAAAAAGAGCATTCGCACTCTCACAGGCGCCCTCACGGGTCACTTCACCTGCAACAAACACCTACATAAATTAGGCATAACTAACACCAGCACCTGCAGATTCTGCTGCGAAGATGAGGAGTCTATGGAACATCTCATTATCGAATGTCCGGGGTTGACGCATAGAAGGAAAAGGTTTTTAAACAAGTTCATGCTTACAGATGAAGACCTTCAATCACTCCCTCAGAAGGAGCTGGTACAATTCATAAGCATACTTAACAGTCAATTGACAGCATAGGGTGCACAATAGATCAATATGGTCGCAGTGCTAAAGGGCTACTCCTTAACCCTTTACAACCATTAACCATTAACCATTATGGTTGAATCAATATTTGTTTGTTCAGGTCAGATCTACGTTAACGAATTTAGCTGCCTTAATGGAGGATTATTTGGATACCTTTCAGAGGAGTTTTCAAATGGATGCAATCTATGCAGATTTTTTTAAAGCTCTTGATAGGATATCTCACCTAATATTAATATGTAGCTAAACTTGCGGGTTTCGGCTTTCACTCTTGAATTCTCAAAAGGTTAATTTCCTAAATTGATTATAGACACAATGTCGTTTGATCCTTTTCACTAACAATGTTTCCTTCTATTTTTCCAAGTGTAATTTTCTTCTAGACGCGGATGATCTGAAAACCTGTTATGAAATTAAATATCCGGAAGATTCATCCATTCTCCGGCATAAAAGGAATAGCTTCCATATAAAACAGAGCAATTCGAAGTTCAATTCAAGTAGCTCTGCCATTGTATTGATTGACTTGTGACACGGTGCGTTGTGAGTAACAGTGAACAAAGGCGACACCCACTTTGAACAAAACTTTCTGATAGTCAAATGCTCATGCAATATAAAGCCAATAAGTTGTTTTGATATCTTTACGAAGTCAGCTAGCTCACGCAACTTCACTTTTCGATTACTCAAATCGATTTTCGGATTTTTTTTATGTTTTCTGGCGTTACCGCCCCATTTAGACGCCCACTGCGTCTCTACGGCCACATTTGAAGTCAGCAAACCATTATTTTATTGTTGTTTCTAATGAAGCCGAGTCCCCACAGTATTTTTCCCCTCAAAAAGCAGTGTAAAATAAAAACACGAAATTCTTTTTGATCCATTGTTTTGAGAATAACAAAAGTAGTGTCACTCTTAGCACAATAACTCTCGAACGAATGAATAGTTGTAGAGTATCATGAAATTTTAGCAGCTGTTCTTTTACTAACTGAGAAAGCTACGAAGGTAATAAAACTGGTGTCATCTGTGTGTCAGGCCCGAGACATTTCAGGTCATGTGTTAGTTGCTGTGTACGTAATTGTTTCTTCCTACGTCAGTAAATGTCATTATACAGGGTTGCCATTATTCGACGGACCCATCTGGCAACCCCGTATCTTTTGACAGAGACGTTAGATCGCTTAATGACATACTGCGTTGGAAGCGTCAGTCTAAGCAAATTTTTACCATGGAACAGTACACACCACGCGAGCGCTCCCAAATTGTTGAAATTTACATTCAACAAAAGAAGTCAATTGTGAAAACTCAACGTGCGTATAAAAAATTAAATAATGTGAAAGGTGCGCCTTCTAAGAACACCATTAAACGTTTGTACGAAAGGTTTTCGACTGGTGATGCTCTTTCTAATCCAAAGAGGCCAAATCAAAACCGACCAAGGCGTCGCCAAGGACATCCCAAAATCGCCGTTCTCAGCAGTTGGGCATTGCTCGGACCACTTTACAACGAATTATCCGCATTGATTTGCATTTATTCCCGTATAAGACTCAATTGACGCAAAGCGGACAAGCCTCGTCGATTGGAATGGCCCCAAAGAGTCATCGAAATCCGTCGGGTCCATCGAATATGGGCGACCCTGTACTTCTTATGCGAAAGTTTTCTATAATTTTTCAATTATTTCTCGAAATAGTTCTTCGTTTTCTGATCCCTAAAACGTTTGTACACGTCCTTGGTTCGATCCAAGTTAAAATACGCGGTATTCGTTTGGAGACCGTTACATGCAATCTCTATTAATAGATGAAAGTCTATTCAGTCAGCTTTTGTGCGCTTTTCTTTGCGCTCAACGATCCTATTTCGTCCAATCGCTCTCGTTGCTTACTGATAAATCTCATGTTCTTAGAGTCTACGCGTATTCTGTTGTCGATGAGTTTGGTCTCTGATATTTGTGCGGCCTCAGTTGTCCGTATCTGCTCAATAAAATTCATTTTAATATTCACTCACGCATTTTCCGTTGTACTGAGTTGGCTTTTTTGGGTATATCCAAACCTGTTTATGGAATGAATGATCCGTTTAGGAGGACGCTAGTTTATATTAATGCTTATTCTTTTTCCTTAGACTTTGATTTTTCTTACTCTAAGTGTACTTTTGAGAAGTTATATATAAGACTCTTGTCATAGGTCTCTGTTTTTATCCATCTATCTTATAGTGGCCCCCGTAGCCGAATGGGTTGGTGCGTGACTACCATTCGCAGGACGATGGTTCGAATCTCTGTGAAACACCAGAATGAAGAAAAAGTTTTTTTCTAATAGCAGTGGCCCCTCAGCAGGCATTGGAAGCCTCCGAGTGTAAAATAGCTCCTCATAAAAAATATCTGCCATTCGCAGTCGACTTGAAACTGTAGGTCCAGACACACGCCACAAATAAGAGGAGGAGATCGCCTCGGAATTGACTTCACTTGGTGTTTCCAACTGGCGCCGGTTAGCACGAGAAAAAAATGACTGGCGCGATTTGTTAAGCTCAGCGAAAATCGCGGAAGCGGTTATCGCGCCAATCAAGAAGAAGAAGAAGGCAATACCCAATAGATGAGCAGCCGTCTACGTGCGGCTAGTCTCTCTATAGCTTCCCTGTTTTTTAGAACATTTTTATATGAAATTTCATATAAGTTTATTGTTTTTATCGTTGCTTGACCGTCAACGTATATATTTGACGTATTTTGGAGTTACTTGATGCCTTCGTGAATACTATTTCTGCGGCTTTTTTTGCAGCAAAGACTTCTGCTTGAAAGATACTGCAGTAGTCGCGGAGCTTAAATGGCTGTCTGACGCTTAGCTCTTCGCAATAGATCCCTGCACCTACTTCGGCCAACATTTTCGAGCTGTCGGTAAATGTATGAAGAGTAAGTATTTGGGCTAGGTTTTATTCCTCTTTTCCACCCCTCTTCTTCTATTGTTGTTCGGAATTGCTTCACCCATTTGCATTTCGTAGTCATATAGTCCATATTGAGCTATGGCCGAATGTTTTACGAGTAAATTCAGCCGTTGCGCTGAGTCTTACGGCAGATTTAGCTGCTAGAAATTCCGCCGCATTGTCTATCGCTGGCAGGCTGACTATTTTTTTAATCGCTGCCATTGGAGTTTTTGGCTAGCTGGTCAGAACTTTCACTACCTTTCTGGCTTTGTGCTACTGAGTGCTCAATAAAGGTGAAGGCGATGGCATGCGAATAATTTCATGAAATTTCGCTACCTTAAAATACTTCTACTTCTCAAGAATCATAGCGATTAACTCTGCAAAAAAAGAGAAAATAAAAAGAAGAATTGGCAGATAAAATTTCTCGAAATCTGTTGAAATTCTTTGTAAAATTTTGCGAATTCGTCTGAGCTGCATTGTTTCGCCCACTACTCTAAGTGGATATATGAAAGTGGATGCCCTCATTCGATTCAGTGCAGTCAAATGGTCTGCCAAAACAAACGAAATTGGAATTCAATTTACCTGATGGAGGAACAACAGTTTCATAGGTCCCTAGAGGCACTCACAAACACACATTTTCAATTGACAAGCGCATTTCGCTCCTTTCGTATTTTTCTTGGCATTTATATTGCAAATTCAAACATTGACGCATTTTCGTGTAGCTGTACATAAATACAGCCGTGAAAATGAAAATAGCAGTAAAGAAGGGTTAAGGGGTTTCATATGTGTAGAGATTATCTGAATAAATCTGGCAACTATGTATATAGATAACGGTTCTTTAGTGGCATTGTTACGTTTTTACGTGCAACATTCAAAAAGCAGTGCCTTCAGTTTTTCTGAACTGCTATTTTAGTGTTAAAACTGAATTTCCAACTTTTTTATAAAATGTTTTGTTTTTCGTTAGGGAGTTGTTTTAGTTGCTGATTTGTGGTCAGTTTAAGATTATGATAATATTTCAAAATAATAATAAAAACGTTCTAATCATAATCAACATAATCCAGCCCGTGGTGAGTCAGTGCTTCCTACACAATCACGTTCCACACGACTCCGTTCATTACGTCGCTTCTCCTGGCATTTAGAAGGCGTAAACCTGCATCAACATCGTCCGTCCCTCTTCTTTGTGGTCCTCCATGCATTTTGCTGCCCTGCATCAACATCGTCTGACCATCTTCTTTGTGGTCTTCCATGCTTTCTACTGCCCATAATAAGAGAGTTGAAGGACGATTTTGTAATTCTGCTGTCGGCCATCCGGAGTAGATGTCCAAACCATCTCAGTCGCTGAGCTTTAGCGAAACGCACAATGTTTTGGCCTGTCATCAGCTGTTCGATCTCATCATTGCTGGTTCAAATATCCTTCTTAGGCGTTTACGCTCAAAGCGGAGAAGGTAGTTCTTTACCTTAGATGTCAGTGCCCGTGCTTCACAGTCATTTGTTGCTACGGGTCTTATTAGAGTTTCGTAACCTTGCAGCTTACACAAACTCGATAGGAATTTATTTTTGTAAGTTTCATGTGAGCAAAATAACTTCTATTAGCAGTTTGATTGATTCACGTCGAATAGGGGCTCTGCGGCGCAGCTAAGGTTTGCACCCAGGTTTTTAAAGCTCTCCACTTTGTGAAAAATACATAGCATAGCAACCTCTTCTGATCACATCATAGATTAAAATTCTCTTGAAAAATCTAATATTTTTTGTGGTACTGCTATTTTCGTGCTCACTAGTATACACATCAGCATACTACCCCATTCTTTCTCAAGTCTCCTTCATCGGTTATGGCTTGTGCCCACTGCTGTACTGCTGTATGTTTTCAAGTCAGAAAGGCGTGTGTATGCACATCGATGGCGTCATTTATAATTCATGTTTTATCTTTGTCTTCGCAGCTGACAATCTAGTTGAAGGCGTGATTTCCATTCGAACTGACTAACTAATTTGTCCCACATATGTAGTCGCATTTGTCATATGTATGTATGCATATGTATGTGTTGGTCAGGATTTTTTTTTTTTTAACTTCAGTGCTCCCTGAGAGCGATCGGCAACAAAAATAGCCAAGTTTCCTATTTTATTGGCACGAAGGTTCACGTTAACCTTTGGCTATAAAGCTAATAATAGCAGAAGCAGTAAACGGAAGCAACGGACATTAGTATCTGAAGTACATATAATAACACAGTGCAACAAATTTAGACTTTATTTTTTTATTTTGTTTTAATAATTTACAGTACAATTTACCTTACAGACTAGAGAAAATTGTGAAGAAAAACAGACCAAATTTGGCCATTAAAATATCAGCAATCAATATAAATTCAATACTAAATAACTAAATTAAAAATGTTTACAAAATTAGATTTCGATAGAACGAAATAAAGCAGGCTCGAATAGGATAATTTAGTGTCGAGCAATAGGTGCATTATTCGCACATATAGTCTTAAGGGTTCCCCCCGGTTTAGATCGATCAAAAAGTCGATTTTTTTTATTGCATAAATCGTTAGTATAACTAGTCATGTGCTAAAAATTTGAAAGCGAAATTCGTATTATTCCCGATTCTATGAGCGCTTAAGTGACTGCCCGTCGGTTCCGCACCGTACCGCGCGTTAGTTAGAACGACGTTTTTCTCGAAACTACTTTTTTTCAACTGGTAGGAATTCTAAACTTAAACAATTTCTGATTATTCCTTCTTTGTTCAAAAAACTCTCGAAAAACTCCAAAATTTTGGCCTCCTAAACCGGTTTCCCCCTTAAAGCTTTCCCCATAAAAGTAATAGAAACTGCAAAGACTTGTTTGTGGAACATTAAAGTTTATCCGCTCAAGCACATCTGGACAGCCGACGATGCCGTTAACAACAATGAAAATACACGAAAGTGAAAGGACTGTCCTTCCCTGTTCTAAAGATTCTAAATCAAGGGGACCCGTTGGTCAAGAAATTTCAAAAAATCAATTTTTTGTTTTTTCAATATTTCGAAAGTATACTATCTTAAGAATATACTGTGAAATTTTCATCCGGAAATTCTCAATATTATAGCTTCTACAATCCATTAACTAGGTAAAGAGCGGACCGCGCGTTTCTATACCTCAAACTTTAAATTCATTTATCTCGAAGCGCCTTTTCGGGCTAGTGTTGGCAAAACAAAAAATTATTCAACCGAAATTTTAATATGTTGTTCACAACAACAACAACCCCTTATTATTATTTCAATTATTTCGTATTTTTTTTATTAAAAAACTGAAAAAACCCCATTTTTAGAGTGTCAAATTTTGTCAATTTTTTTTTTTATTCTGGTAGCGGGACATTGCTACAGTCATACTGATTAACAATTTTTTTTGGTTTTTGTGTTTCAGATAAATACGAGTAGAGGAGCCAAAATGGACAACACCGCCCAGGTCCAATTTTTCGGAATGGTCAATTTCAGCGCCATTTTTAAAATTATTAAAATTAAAAAAATTTTTTTTACATTTTATTTTCCTTTTTAAAAAAATTTTTTTTTTTTTAATTTTTTAACTTCAAACCCATTTTTTAAATTATTAAAATTAAAAACACATTTTTTTACATTTTTTTTTTCATTTTTAAAAAAACTTTTATGTTTTTTTTTTCATTTTATAAACATTTTTTTTTTCATTTTTTAACTTAAAAATCTATTTTTTAATCATTTTCATTTAAAAAATTTTTTTTTATTTTTTCATTTCCATATGTAAAATATTATGTTTTTTTTACATTTTTTCTTTCATTTTTTAAAAAAATTTTATGTTTTTTTTTTCATTTTCTAAACAATTTTTTTTTTCATTTTTTTGCTTAAAATTTTTTTTTTCATTTTTTAACTTAACTTTTTTTTTTGTTTTATTCATTTTCATTTTTAAAAATATTTTTTTTTCATTTCCATATGTAATATACTATGTTTTTTTTTTCATTTTATAAAAAAAATTTTTGTTTATTTTTTACTTAAAAATTTTTTTTTTCAGTTTTTAACTTAAAAATTTTTTTTATTCATTTCTATATGTAAAAGAAGTTGAAAAACAGCCTAAAAATTTAAATATTGTTTTCGATTTTTTTATTTAAAAAAAATTCCTGAAAATACCCTAAATTTTCGAGTTCTAGACCACCGAGACCCCTTAATTAGCTTTAGTCGACAATTATAGGATGGAACAGTGGGCTCAAATCGCAGGTAGCGTAATGCCTGCTTAAGAAATATTTTTTGAACGTGCTCTGTGCTATTTATCGAAAGTTGGTCGTAAGGTTTCCAAATGAATACAGCAATTTCTAGGTGAGAACGAATAAGCGCCGTAAACAGCAAAATAATCGCATGTTTATTTCATTATAGAGAGGAAGGTATGCCGTTAATAGTGGAAAATAACATCAGGCAAATGACCACCACGACCACGCTTACAGGACAATATTCTTTTCATGAAATTTTCCATTGCAAAGTGGCTGTCCTATGTCCTCGATAGCCTCACGAGTTGCATCTTTGAGGTCTTGAATCGACCCTGGGCTATTGGCGTAGACCTTCTCTTTCACGTGGCCTCAAAGAAAAGAGTCACAAGGTGTTAAATCACAAAATCTCGGTGGCCAATTGTGATTACCTCTTCGAGAGATAAAACGGTCCGGAAACTTTTCCCGTGAAAGATCAATGGTTTCGTTGTTGAAAATAAACGTTGTCCAGATCAATACCATTCAATTTCGCCCATAAAAAATGGTTAATCATCTCTCGATAGAATCCATTCACCTGTAACACCTGTTATTGGAAAACCCTTTATAAGCCCAAGAGAAAAACATGACAACCCAAATCACACATCAGGGAATACATAGTAACTGGTAATGATAACAAAAAGAAGAAGAACTAATTCTTACATACTAGGTTGTTCAATAAGTTTTGTGGCTCGATAAGAAAAACACAGTTTCATGGTTTGAAATCATCATCATCATAGCATCACAGTTGGGGGTGAACCGTTGCTTGCGTTACAATTCGCCTCCACGTCACTCGGTCATCAGCTTTTCGTTTGACATCAGATATCCCCATACCTCCAAAGTCGCCTCCAATGCCATCTTTGCATCGGTTTCTCGGCCGATCTCTTCTTCTATTGCCTTGTGGATTTGTTTGAAAGATCTTTTTTATAGCTCTATCGTAGCTCATTCGTAGAATGGGACCATACCAAAAGAATCCTTTGCATTTTGATGTATCTGATTACATTTGCACCTCTGATAAGTGTGTCTAACTCTGCGTTGTACCGAATGCGGTAAGTACCGTCTTCAAGTCGTGCCCATGTATATATTTTTTTCGTAGAATGTTTATTTGAAAACAATTTAACTGATCGCTTTCATTGGATTTCATCACCCAGACTTCGCACTCGTACATGAGTGAAGAAAACCGAACACCTGCCCCTACCGTTTGGCGAAAAGAAAATAGACCAACACGAGGCCCCCTGTATTAATGGCCAATCAGTAACAGAAAAAACAAGTTTGAAGTACTTAAGATCGATCCTGAGCAAAAATGGAAACATAGTCGAAGATATGACACACAGAGTTAAAGCGGCGTAGTTAAAGTGGCACAGCCTGACGGGCATCTTATATAATAGAAAAATGTCATTTACGATTAAGTAATGCTGTTCGGGTCGGAATATTGGACAACGCAAGCTAACCAGAAGTTTAACCAGAAGTTAACACGTTTTGGAAATGAAAATACTTCGTTGAGCAACAGGAATAACGCGCTGGGACAAAGTGAAAACCATCAGAGTACGAAAAGATATGAGAATTCAAGCAAACTCGGATGAAATGAAAGAAGGTAGGCTATGATGGAATGGCCACGCAACGTAGAAACGAAGACCACCACATGGTCAAACTCGCAAAAACATAACTAAGCCAAAAAGAACTAGAGGAAGACCACAGTACACCTGGCTAAATACGATATAAAGGGGCATAAGAGCGCAATATCTTGATGATGTGACAACGCATGAGAAAGGAACCTGGCGCATAAGGACAAGGAGATCCGACCCCAAATAGGGGCACAGCAAAGAGAGATAGAGAGGGGCCTTCTGGAAAAACATCTATAGAAGTCATTAGCCTTGAATATCCTTTTCGCTTTCCACTCAAATGCATTAACAGGAATGTATTATGGAGACTGTTATGTGCACAAACACCAGCTCAAATTTAATTCTGTACAGTTATTACTTCTAATTAAAGTCTACTACTGAGAAAAGTGACTCGGAAATAGGAATAATAACATGGGATTGCCTGCACTGTCCTCTGCATATTTTATAAGATATTTTTGAAACCAATCTTCTTATTCAAACTATACCTCCTGTAAAAAAGAAAAATCAAACGTTCTGAGGGAAAACAAAAGATGTGCATTTATTATATTTGGGCTCTAGTTCCACGCATTTATCGACTTTTTTATGTGTGACAAATATATTTCAACTTTGGAGCATGGTGTAATTTACCTGTAATGCACTTTGCCATTCACATAATTGGTTTTCTTGTGCCAAAGATGCTGTTCATCAGTGTAATGACAAGGATATAAAAATCAGTATCAATTGACGCTGATCACTTTTATTCCTTTTCCCAACCAGCAATCCACTTATAGGTAATGAGTTCTTCTTTTTGCCGTCATTACCACTTATTAAGCACTTAACTGGTTCACCATTCTTTTTGCACTCAATTTCGCAAGCTACTCTCCAATATGAATACCAGCAACAGCACATAGGGGAAATTGTGATGTTTAATTATTTAAATACAGCGAATAAATTTGTGTTGAAATTGACGGCGAATTAATGATTATGTGAATTTGCGATTAAGAATTTTTGGTTAAGAATCTTCGCTATTTTGACATTCTATTCTTAGTTCTCTCACACACCTCATCTAAAGGGTGGTTAAATTTAAAGGGCCGATGTTGAATGTTAACCACACCTAAACGTCAAGTTTTTCCTGCATTTTATTTGACACTTTTCAATTTCAGAGAGGATCAAGATCAGATGTGATCAAGAGGAAAATGTGATGGTACAGTTATCCAACCAATATACGAACAGTGACCGTACAATACTAACCGATAACTTCTTCGTCACATTGAAGAGAACTAAGCGCCTCGCTGCTATATGACTTGCGTTAGTGGGCACCATACGCTCCACCAAACACTGCATTCCACCAAAAATGAAAACGAACAATTCGCGCCCAGTGCTTTCGTTTGGTTTTTATGAAAACCTTATTACAATCAGCAGCTATGTACCAAAAACGAATAGGGTTCTCAATTTACTTTCCTGTGTTCATTGCACCAACGATTGTGAAGGCGAAGCAAAAAAAACCAACGCAATGATGCGAGACAAAATTACGACTTTATGGAACACATTGGTCGTTGCAAACATCGAGAATCGTTTGAATAGTCTAGCCGTTATTTCGCAATTCACTGCTCTTTTAGCAATGGAATCATATACCCACAGCGCAGAGAGATTATCGTCTTTGTCTACAAGGAGGCGAAAAGCTTAGTCGAAAAACTTGTGAAAAACTGCAAGAATCCAGTATGTCAAAAAATTGAAATCCCAAAAAGCTCTCACACATGTTTCTCTTGCTTTCCATCGAATCCATAAATAAGTATCTTTTCATATATTACCATAAGTTCATTATAATTTTTGAAGTGAAACTTCTTAGGCGTCGATGGACGAGCGACAATAGTGAGTAAAATTTCAAGGTCATGCAACGTTTTAGGCATTTTCGTTCCGCGAGAGAGAAAAAAGATATAACGTAGAGGAAAAGGAGAGAGAGAGAGCTTAACCTTATATATATCTTAGATACACTTTAGGCTATTTTCCTGAGTTTTTCCTTGTGGTTGCTAATTTCTAGTGAGAAATAACACTGCCTACTTGTTGACGCTTCTTCGTTAGTGCTTTTTTGTTGATGCAAACTTGTAGGAAATATATTTTTTGTTCCCAATTTTCTGGCGTTTTTTTTTGGTGCCTACTTTTTGGCGCTTATTTGCGTTTCCTGGCTAGTGCTTGTGCGTACTATAAAGTGCTATCCATTCCGGCGTCGGATTTATTGGTATTGCCTTGCGGTAACTTGTGCCATTGCTGCGGTCCTGAAATCGCTGCGTCTGTGCGAGTGATAAACGCTCGGAGTAGTGCGCGTTGTTGCCACAGTTTGTGTCCGGGGTTTACCTGCATCGGTCGACTCTTCTCCGTATTTTGTAAATTTTGTCTAGTTGTATTCTCTGCAAATGTTATGAATTTATTTAGATATGTATTCTTTCTCTCTCTCTCTCTCTCTCATTCTCTCTCTGGTCTCCACCTTCTTTGTCTGCCTTAGAAGTTTCACTTCAGTTATGTGTACTACGCTACACGGATTGTTTTTTTTCTTCAACTTTCTTTGAAATGAATCAAAATAAAGAAACAAACCAGGTAGTAGTTCAAGGTATGTCAAAACCAATGAAAAAGGTAAGAAACTAAAACTATATACCTGCGATACTTAAAGCTGAACTGTAAATGAGGCGCATTTGCCATGTACTCCCATGCAAATATATGTATGTAAATGCATAGGTGTCTAACTGAAGGTTTTAAAAAAGGTGTCCAACGAAGGGGTAAACATTTTTTTCTTGTCAACCGAAGGTTTTAAAAAAGTTTTAAAGTATATGTCCACTTTTTTTAAATTTTAGTTCAAAGGCCCGATTTTCTTTCTGCTTTAGTCAAAGAGTAAGTCAATTAAAAAAAGTTATCAATAAAAAAATTAAAATATTAAAAAATGAAGGTGCCAATTATTTGTGTTGTTGTTGAAGTGGATGAATATTTCCATTGAAATACTCCTAATTAGTGACGAGCACCTTTTTACTACCACTGTCTCGTGTGATGATGTCGTGTTTTTTTGGTGTTATTGTTTGTTTTGTTTCCAAGTCAGATCCATTTAGTGAGGGCCAAGTATAACAGCAAATTCTTGATGTCTGAGATCTCCTTAATTTGCTGTAGGAAAGGCTTACCGAAGGAGCGGAGTCGTGGAAAAGTGGAAAGACTTTCCTTCGCCCCTTCCGCTTGACAGCTTCTGCAGATGGGATTGAAGGGAAGGTTGAGTCTGGCTGCATGCTCCCCTACTTTCCAATGACCTGTAAGGGTTGCAGTGATGCGTGAGATGTTCGGCCGAGCACATCTTAACAGGTCATTCGTCTTTTGGATTTCGTACGACGGTCATGTGTTTTTTGTTGTAGTACATGTAGTAAATTGCTTCCATCTTCTTTCGGCTAAAGTATGATAGTGTGAAGCAATGGATGCTTTTAATGTGTTCAGTGGGGTGGAGACTGCCACCGCCTCTGCTAAGACTAGTGTCAAACCTTTTCTTAATAGCTCATGCGTTATCTCATTACATCGTATGTTCCTATGACCGGGAATCCATATCAGAATAGTTTCAAGCAATCACTAAGCAATTCCGGCTCCTCTCTACACTGTAAGACCTGTTTGGATGAAATGGAGTTGGAGTCTAAGGCCTTTATAGCTGCATGACTGTCTGAGAAGATAGCTACTCTTGCACCAACTTCCTCATAAAGCTTTAGTGATTTGCATGCTTCTCTGCCAATTATTAGTCTTACAATTTTTTTTTAACATGAACATTTTAGCCAAGCCTTTACAGTTAAATTGCCTGTTAGATAAAATTTTGATTTTACAATTGTTCACTAAGTTCTCCCTACTTCAGCTCATAATTCAAATTTAGAAATTTTTTTCACGAACTTGTCTGCAAATAATTTTTAAAACTTCTTCACGATTGACGCTTTAACTTTTTGAGCTAACTTAGCCGAGTTTAACAAAGCGCTCTAGCCGTTTCTTCCGCGTACTAATCAGCGTCAGTTGGACACTTAAAGTGAAGCCAAGCCTTTCTCGACCTTATCTTTCCAACACAAAGGCGGTCTTCCACTGCCTCTGCTTCCAACAGCTGGTATCGCATCAAATACTCTCAGAGCTGGAGCGTTTAAAAACTAGAAGTCTCTTTAGCTATTCATTAGCCTAAGTCATTACCCCAAAACCTAGTACTCGTATCGAGAATATTTTATTTGTTGTAAATATTGCGTATACATTTTAACAATCAGTTTTCTGCTTTTATACACAGCGCATTAGGGCATTGTCGAATATATTTTTATTGAGAATGAACTATGCCGTTATTTGCTTTGCCCAACCAGTTATATAGTCACACACTGATCTCACCCACCACCCTCTTTTTATTAGTCTCTCATTACTATTCTTAATTAGCTCTCACTACTATTCTTAATAATCAGATGCACTCTGTGCTGTAGTTAACATCTGTTACAATAACACTGCACGCATTCTCTTAACATTTTCTGTTATAGTTTAATGTAAGTCTGAACTATAAGCAAAGGATTTCTTTAAAGCTGGAAATAAGTTTCTGTTTGTAAGAAAGAACAAATGAGTAAAGTTGGTCGTTTACGACTTTGTAAGTATATACCATTTTCATTTACCTACCGCACAGCCATCGGAGCTAGTTATACAGTGATGAGCAGAGTGTAGGTATGTAGATTTTGCCACCTTTTACCCACAAATTCCGCAATTAAGTTCGAAGTTTCTGAATTTCTTTACATGCTTGCATGAACTTGCTGATGAATAACAAAGTGAAAAACTAAAAGTAAAATAACTGAAAATGACAAACTAAAATGAAAGAAATGTACGGAACACCTACAACACCAGAGCCAACCGATGGCAAGCACACATGCAAAACCACACAATCGCATTGCTAAAGGGCTGAAGGTGCCAAACAAAAAGCAATGCGAATGAGGATAAACTAATCTTGGAAGAAAATGAACCAAATATCAAGCCAGCAAACGTCTGCTGCTAACATCCAATGCACCCATTGCATCAAAGCACGTCGATCAACAGCAGCCACAACAGCATCCATTAACGCTCAACAGCATAGAAAAGAAATCCTGTAAAAATGGTTTGTTTGACGTCATGGAAATGCGACTAAGTAATATGCTCGCACTACTGAGTAGCTAAAAATAGAATAAATCAAACACAAAACCGCAAAGCAGAGAAACAAGTAAAGCTTCGAATGATTTAACAGATTTAACACAAAGTGCATTTTCTCATCACAAAAAAGGAACTTCAGCAAACTGAATTTGAAGGAAAAAAATGCGCACACATGAATGGAAATTTAATTAGATTCTTAAATTATTAAAATTACTAGTTTCAGCATTTCTGATTCAAACAATTATAAAGGCATATGAGCCCTCAAATGTAGCACCGAGTTTTAATTTTGAGCCATGTATGACGGGCGGCAATTAAGTTCCGGCAATTTCGTTATAACTCTACAACGAGCCGCACTGCGTCATTCAAAAGAGCGGGCATTTCTCTAGTTTCAGTAAGACCTTCGAAAAAATAAAATATTTGTGTTTCAAAAAATTGTGAACCGATTTTTAACTTTTATAGCAAGCACCTGTAATATAAACTAATAAAAGTTAAATACCATTTAGATAAGAAAAGAAGGCGCACCACGTCCATCTTTTTACTTTTCGAGTTATTTGCACACAAATATACGATAAATAAGACTAATTAATTACCAAAAGTTCCATTTCGAACTTCTAAGGCCCCCATCGCGGTTTTGTAGGCTAATTTCGAAAAACCGAGAAATGAATTTTTACTTGTGACTCAATCTATTTATTAAAAAAAATTAGTTTGGCTCAACACCTAGAAAAACGTTGATTTTGACGTATAGTGTAAAGAATTAAATCGCCGCCAGTCGTGGAAGTAACGTTGGGATTGATTTTTAGAGTTAGTGGAAGAATATTGTGAAGAGTGGTAATACAATTTTGCTCCTAACTTAATTTTTCTAATAGCAACCGCCCCTTGGCAGGTAATTACAAACCTCCGAGTGTGTTTCTGCCACAAAAAAGCTCCTCAAAAAAGCCATTTGTCGTTCGGAGTCGGCAAGTTCACTCCATTTGTGGAAAAACATCAAGACGCACGCCATAAATAGAAGGAGGAGCTCGTCCAAATACCTAATAGAAGTGTTTTTTTCCTTGTTCACTTCACTCGGGAGCATAGGGTCCGGACTCAGTCTTGCGTTAGTTTCGTTAATCTGCTTATTTTGCTTTCTGGCAGGTTAGGAAATTAGCCTGCCGCTACCAGTCCTAAATAGTGGGAGTACGCACCTGTCGTTGCTTAGGAACAACGCCTACTAACAGTTTAGAGCGCCATCTGTATTTCACTTTTTTTTTGGCAAAGGAATCACACAGTTGGTTAAGGGCTTCGCTACATTTTGGTGTGTCTGCGCTATTCCCGCGCTTGACCGCTCCCTCTAGCTGACGCCACTGATGCCATGTGTAACCGTGTCTTTTTCTTTGTTTTGTACTTGTTTTTAGCAGCCGCAATGCAAATAATGTGCTGACTTTTGTGCGGGAGTAAGGATTGGAAGGATAAGGTTTTTGGGGTTGAGAATTGTTTTTTTTTTTAGAAGTGGCGCGTACATTATTTATTTCATTTTTAGTTAGTAAAACTATGCCTTATTTTATTGCCGGTTACGGTGATCGCCAGTATCCATGAGGCCACTGAGGCCTGGAGGCTCATAGTGATACCACTTGTTTGGCCTAAAACCTCTCCTTCTAATTTTCAGAAATGGTAAATACTTTGCAACGCTCAAACAAATGATGTAATATTATGGATGGATGCAGATTCCAAGCTTGTCAGTCGTCAAAAGCAATAAAAGCTTACAAAGTGTGTCAAATAAAGTATTCAAGGCTTCCGACTTCCTCCTCTCTTTTGCAACTGCGATAGAAGTCATTAGAAAGAAACCCCCACTGCCACATTAATCAGTGCCTAGATATGAATCCAACTACTGCACTAAAGGAAGGTCGGTCGAAATTGATTAGTGATCTAGTTCTGTTTTCATCCATTCTACGTCAGGCCTGCCTATTTGTATGAGTGAGATATGGGGCTTCTCTAATGCTGGCCTATGCTCAAAATGGAGTTCAAGGGCGTGCCAGGACAATCTTTTCAATATATGTACCGACGCTGGTATCTATGACTTCACAGACGGTTTCAAGCCACGATCAAGGCTTTGATGTCGCCAATATCCAAACTAGGCAACTCCTATAAGGAGGAAATTAAATCTCTTGGGTGTGAAAATAACATTTCTTTGCTCTGAGTTCCAGGACATATGAACATAGAGGGAAATGAAATTGCTGATGAGCTTGCCAAGAATGGGTCCACTGAATTAGTCTTAGAGATCTTCTACGCAGTCATCGGGATCCCACTGACTGTTGCTAAAGGGGAATTGCACAACTGATTGCTTAGGAAAGCATAGAATAGATGGAGCTGCAGTTTCTCGTGTGGTATTTCGTATGCTCTTTAGCCCAATTACAATAGACAGAGGACTCAGAAGGTCCTGGGGTATCCACGTCACTCACTTTTCACACTCGTGACTATGTTTACCGATCATTGGATGATCGGCACACACGCAAAATAGTTGGGTTTACCATTTAATCCCCATTGCAGAAGCTTTGCCGACCTTTCAGAGAAGGATACTGTTGAGCTCTTTCTCTGGAAATGGTCGGGTCAAGCAGCTACACGATTAGAGCCATTCCTTTCTTCGAGGGGCAGTGCTTCAACCTAAATCCCATCAACCTTCTCGATTATCAACAGCTGCTCCATCAACAGTTCTGGTTGGCTATAGATATCTGCCTGTTGGAGCTCTCATAATGATATGAAAACGGCTATTTATTGTTCCTTGTGGAGTGCCAGACTGGTACTTCAGCCATTTAATCTACCTCCCTACCTAAGCTTAAACATTAAGTACGTTAGCAGTTGTTAGCATTAGTAGTTTGTATTCGAATCTGTGAGTGGCATCAGTTTCCATCAAGACTTGGGCTTGCATCGGTCCAAAACTCGACTTGTATAAGAACTTGAGTAAAACTAACATAGAATGCGTCAACTACTCGCTAATAGGACACTACAGCGTTTGAATTTTGAGCCAATTTTTGTTACCAAAATCAAAAAATAGTAAGTACTCTTATCGCAGTTGGAAAAACACCATAGCATACGAAATACATCAAGATCAAGGAGAGCTTAGGAAAGTCACAATTTGGAGTAGATTTTTGGTACAGCGAACTCGTTGGTATTTTAAGTTTCCAAAAACAAGAATTACATTTATAAATCATGCGTTCTTATTGAAAAACCGTATACTTAATAAAAAAGGTGGTCCAAAATAAACCATTATTTTTTAAAAATTCAAAACAAGGCAATTTCGATAATTTATTGGAACGAACAAACCAAGACGCATTCATTAAAGGTGGTGACGCTAGACTAACAACACTGTTCTGTACTTTCGATTATCAAAGCAAAGTATTGAGAAACTAGAAAACAAACAATGAATTCGCCTTGTTTCATTCTGTGCTGACAGCCACATGGACACGGCGAAAGAAAAAAAACAACGCAGCTGATTTACCAACACCACCTTTAATAGATTCGCCTTATTGTATGGAACATGTGACTGGCCTCGCAGTACCGCATCTTGTTAACTTGATCTGCCACTAATTTGTGACATCTTCTTGACCTATTTCATGAATGTCAAGTTCGATATGCATCTTAAGTGCCAAAATCGTCAACGAGTGGTTTGCATAGCAAGAGCCCTTCACCGCACTCGACAAAAAAGTTCTATCGGTGTCAAATCGCAACTCTGCTTGTTAACATAATCGCCGAGTTGAAAATTCGCTTCGTCAGGAAATATGATTTTTCGAGCAAAATCGTACTGCTCTTGGTTAGGTTAGGTTGATGCCGTTGTACACTGTGGGACACTCTCAGACTCATAGTTCAGTGTGATGCTACGTAGGAAACTTATCCTTATCTCTCCTTTTCATAAATTTTAGAAGATCCCTGATTTCCACAGTACTGAAATCTTCCAATTCATTAAAGAATCGTCTACCTAAAATGGTAAATCTACGTCTGGATAGAGCAGGACTATGGCACAGTAGGTGCGAGATTGTCTTCTTCATCTTCCTTTTCTAGACTATTTCTGTAGAAGTCATGCCCATCCTCTGAGCGTACCTGTCTATTAGGCAGGGCCCTATTATCATATAACTGAAATCACTGTGCTAAGACTGTGCTTATCTCATCTTTGCAGAGATTCCATGCGTTTAGCATTGAGAGTCGCCCACAGTGTGTACTCACGGGTCAATTTGGTGCCGAGTCTTGCTAATCATCGGCTCTGCGCTTACCCTCAACGTAGAAATGGCCAGGAACTGGCCTTTAGGTGAAATGACTCAGCCATCTCGTTAAGCTCCCTATGGTCCTATGCTCCGCAACAGAGACGAAGGAATCATGACTAATTCTTAGGTTGTCGACTGGTTCGTGAGGGATTTCATCGCCGCCTGGCTATCAGTGAGCATTTGGATATCATCTCAAGGTATCGCATCATACTGTACCACTAGCGCGGCTTTCGCTATTGCCATCAATTCAGCCTGAAAGACGCTATAGTAGTCGGGGGGCCGAAAACTGAAAGAGATCCACAGATGTTCAAAATATACACCTCCGTCCACTCTGTCCTCGCGCTTTGAGCGATCTGCATATACACAGATGGACTCGCCCTATCTTACATCGTCCAGTTTCTATGCTTCTCTAGAGGGTAGCAGGGTCGTGGACGTTGTAATCAAAGTATAGGCAGCAGTGCATAGTCCACCAGTCCGAGAAGCTGCGAAATGCCAGCCAGAATTTTACCGTGGCGTAGTCTCTGTTTTACCAATTACTTAAAGTGTTCAAATTTATTGCCACACTGCGCGCGACATATCTTGCCTGCCTATCTACCAAAAGGAGGTTTAATGTCGCATATAATGCGATGCAATGTAGCAGCAGGCTAATCACCTAACCGGTCAGAAATCAAATAGACTAAAGAAACCAACTCAAGATAAGTCTTGTCGAGGCCCTATGCTCCCGAGAGGAGTGAACAAGGAAAAAAAATAATAATAATAGTTTTGATGGCGTGGCTGTCATTGCACCGGTTATAAGAACTGATGCGAGTCTTTGAACCTTGTCAACTCTTCTAATGTTCATACCCATCTCAAGGGCATTCCACTATACTACAATGCCCTAGTAGAGAATTAACCTAACCATCGCTGTACTGCTAATGTCAGATTCTGGGTTGCCACCTCTATTTTTCCCCAATTAGCCTTCCATAGGAGTTGAACGCCGTCATAGCTTCGCGTACTCCCACTGCGACAGTGAGCCTCCAATTTAGCTCCGTATCCAGTACAAGTGATAACTTCGAGTTTATTTATTCAAAATATTGCCCTCTGGCCTCGATGCTCTGTTTTACGTGATCTAACAGCTTTCCGAAAGAGTGTTTCAGATCATTGACCGGAATGTCCTTCAGGATGTCGGTACAAGCCTTTTGGATGGCCTCTACGGACGGATGCAAAACGTTTTCCTTTCATGGCCAAACGCAATTTTCCGAATAGGTAGAAGGCCCAGAGAGCCATTTCATGCAAATACGTTGAGTGATTGTTTCCACCTTCGCGGAATTCAGGGCGAATTCGACGATTGCGATGCAACAAACGCTTCAAAATACCACGATAGAAAATTGCCTTGACAGTTTGGCCTGTTGGCATGAACTCCTTGTGCGCAATTCCCTTGGAATCCTAAAAACAAATGAGCATAGACTTGATTTTTGACTTCTCCAAGTGCGATTTTTTGCGTGGTGGCTCGTCTGGGACCTTAAATTCGACACTTGGACGCTTAGTTTCAGGTTCAAAGAAATTCTCGTCTTTTCTCGCCTCTTTAATGAGGTCTTTCGAATGTTGAATGTTGAATTCTGAGCAATTTTTGGTCGTCCTCAGTTAAGTTGTGCGGAATGAAACGTGCACAGACTCTTCATAAGCCCAAATGATCAGTTAAATGCGCTAAATCGATGTTTTGGAGATATTCAACTCCGATTCCATGAATTTCAACGATGATTTGGGTTCATTTTTGTTAACTTTACGAACAATTTCGATGCAGTTTTCGGTGATTACTTATTTTTCATTGTCATTTATGTACTCACAATCATCCCTGCAACATGTAAACCACTCATGAACTCTGCCACGAGATAGAGAATCATCGCCATAACTTTTTTCATCAAGTCAAATGTTTCGGTAAAGGTTTTACCGATTTTAAAACTAAATTTGATAGTAACTTTTTGTTCGAAACTCATTTTTGTACCGATGACACAAACATACTCACACTTTAGACGCAATTACTTCCACTGAGCCGAATGTCACCAAGCTTTCACTGGAAGTCAGCTAGGGATGTAACTTCCAATGCACAAACTCATTAGAAAGTTGGCGCCAAAAACACTTTTATGACGTCAGTCTTGTTTATTTTGGACCTCACCTTGTAATTTATAATTAAAAAGAAAACAAGTCACTATCACATGAACCACCCTGTGTACATAAATTATATACATTTCCTACAAAAACTCGCATATTTAATATCCATTACACTCAAAACGTATCGAAATTCCCAATAGCAAGCACTTAAGCGATATTCATCTCAGGTGGGCAACTTCGGGTTAATAATGCATATGCACATAAATATAGGAAAACATATAATACATACATGCACACATACGTATATACATACGTGTGGATACACTCAACGCACTCACATCGTATGTGTACTTGACATGTGTATACGCAAAACGTAATAGACAAAAGCATGAATTTGTGTAGGTGAATGCATTGAGGCGACGAGCTTTTCAAATTTAATTCATACAACTCACCAATGCGCCCCCCCCCCTACCTGCCGAGTGCCTCAAAATATGCAAAGAACGTTTTTCTAACCCTTCTTGGAGCGCAACGCGCCACAAAGCTTTTACTGTCGAGGTATATGGACTAACTTTTGTGTGCGTGAGCTTTTTCATTCAGGTCTGGTACATTTTCACCGGTCGACAAGAACTTTTGGCCTTCTGTTCGTGGAATGACAACGATGGCGTTAGCATATGACGACAGTCGACAGGTGTTGGCTAACGTCGAGTGACGCTCCAAACATTCAGTTGCTTAGCGTACGCGTACGTGTTTAGTTCGTGTTACTACGTTTACGGGAAAACAGGCAAAAGAGATAAACAAAAGCGAAGTGTAAAAGGAAATAGTGTTTAAGGCCCTTAAGCAAGCTGTTGTTGGTGTGGTTACGCGTGTGTGCGTGTATGTGTGTATGTGTGTATATATTGAACTTCTTTCTGTTTATGACAATTGGCAATTAAAGTATGTTTTTGTGTGTGTACGTGTGTGTGTGTGTGTGCATGCAATAAAGAAACAATGTAGTGTATTTGTGTAAGAAAAAGTTTCAGTATCTGTTCGTGGTTTACGATTTAGTATCAACTTTTGAAAATTTTATGGTGCGTCTGTTGTAAGGAGAGATGAAACCAGTTACATTTCATAGATTCGCCCATTTGCTAGATAAATTTACTCATAAAAGATAATTTTTTATACTACAAATGGTTTTGGAACTATAGGCTAATTATTAGTGGACCCTAACTGGTTTAAATTGACGTATGCCTTCGGAATGAAAACACTGAATAACTTTGAAAAAATTAACTGATTTGTATAAGTGAGGTATTTTTATTTGGTTTGGTTATTTACCATTTATTAAAACTATTTTTTGAATGCATACAGTGGCCGCCGTAGCCGAATGGATTGGTGCGTGACTACCATACGGAATTCACAGAGAGAACGTAGGTTCGAATCTCGGTGGAATACCAAAATTAAGAAAAACATTTTTCTAATACCGGTCGCCCCTCGGCAGGCAATTGCAAACCTACGAGTGTATTTCTGCCATGAAAAAGCTCCTCATAAAAATATCTGCCGTTCGGAGTCGGCTTGAAACTGTAGGTCCCTCCATTTATGGAACAACATCAAGACGCACACCGCAAATAGGAGGAGGAGCTCGGTCAAAACACCCAAAAAGGGTGTACACGTCAATTAAATATATATATATTTTTTGAATACAATATCAGTCAAGTGGCCGCCTTTATTAGCAATCACAAACTGCGATCTTTTTTCTGCGTTTGTCATTACCTTGTCAAGCATTTCGCGTGTTTTAGCGTCGATGCCTTTAGCTGGTCAATAGTCTGCGGCTTGTCGGCGTAAACCTTACTTTTCAGATAACCCCACAAAAAGAAGTCCGGGGTGGCTAAGACAGGTGATCTGGGGGGGCATCGACTATGTCGCCTCTTTTTGACACTAGACGTCCCGGGAATTTTCGTTGCAGAAATTCAATTGTTGCGTTCCCAGTGTGACATGGCGCACCGTTTTGTTGAAACCAGTAACCGTCTAAGCTTTTCTCACGCATTTGCGGACAGACATAATGAGCCAACATCCATCGATATCGGTTTCCATCGACCGTTTCATTTTCTCAGAAAAACTATGGCCCAATGATGGTTTTGGCGCAAATGCCAGCCCAAAGAGTTACTTTCCGATCGTGCAATGGCGTTTCATGGATCTCGTGTGGATTCTCAGTTCCCCAAATGCGGCAATTTTGTTTATTCACGCTGCCAGAGAGGTTAAAATGTGCCTCGCCAGTCATTAAAAGTTCCTTCCAAAATTGGGTTCAGTGTCAACCATTCGAGCGACTATTTGGCCGTTATCTAAGCGAAGTGAGTGATCTGTAGACTAAATTCTTTGTGTCAACTGCACTTTATACCTTTATATGGAAACAAATTTAAATCATCCTTCAAAATGCACCGCATTGTGGTTTGACTGACGCCAAAATGCTGAGCGCAACGACAATACGACACTGTTGGCTCCTGGGCAACGCGCTCCCTCACTGCTTCAACAAGTTCATTGGAACGTCTTGGTCGTTGATGAATCCTTGGCATGTTGACGATCTCCTACTGTCCCGTGCTCAAAAAAATTTGACACCAAATGACAAATAGTATTGTCAGAGGTGCCTGTTTGCCGCGATACTATTTATTTGTGATATGCGCTTTGAGTTAGAACCATAGAACGACTATTTTCGATGTGTAGCGTCACTATTTCAGCGCGTTGTTTCGGTGTAAAGCGATCCATGGTTGAAATTTTACTGAATTGACGTATCGAAAACATGCATGTTGAAGTCTACCGGTTGGTAAATGACAAAGTTATTCGGCGTTTACATACAGACATAAAATGTGGCGCCCCCTGTATTAAAGTACAATTTTGCAATTTAACAAAATTTTGACAGAAAAACTGTCTTGAAATATTTTAAAAATGCAAGAATATTCAAAACTGCTTAAAATGTTCGTTTTGTCACGGGCTATAAAAGCTACATCTCTGTAATAACACCACGAATGCTGTTCTAAAATTGCCGGATTATCGGTATAAACGTAATACTTTGCATAGCACCATCAAAGAAGTCTAGAAGGCTTAAATGACATGACCTCGTTGGCCAATTGACGTCCCCAAAAACCGAAACTCTGCATTCTCCACGCATTATGTGAGAGAAAAAAGTTAGCCCTGTGGCACCGCTGAGCATAATCCGCACAATACTCTGACTTTGAACAGATGTTTTGGCTGCTAAACAAACAATAACGCACATAAAGAATATTCAGGTTTGTTGTAGCATCCAATAGGCGAATTCAACGGCCACGACACTCCAATCTATGAATCAATTGCATTTTATAGGTGGTAGGTCCAAAACGATCTCAACCACCACACTCTCTTTATTACTCTCTCATTACTATTCTTAATTAGCTCTCATTACTATTCTGAATAATCAGATGCACTCTCTGCTGTAGTTAACATCTGTTACATAGCACTGTACGCATTCTCTTAACATTTTCTGTTATAGTTTAATGTAAGTCTGAATTATAAGCAAAGGATTCCTTTAATGCAGGAAATAAGTTTCTGTTTGTAAGAAAGAACAAATGAGTAAAGTTGGTCTTTTACGACTTTGTAAGTATATATATAGCATTTTCATTTACCTACCGCACAGCCATCGGAGCTGGTTATACAGTGGAGTATATGTAGATTTTGCCACCTTTTAGCCACAAATTCCGCAATTAAGTTCGAAGTTTCTGAATTTCTTTACATGCTTGCATGAACTTGCTGATAAATAACAAAGTGAAAAACTAAAAGAAAAAAAAAGAAAATGACAAACTAAAGAAATGTTGATGGGGAAAGTTCAGGTTTGTTTTAGCATCCAATAGGCGGATTCAACGGCCACGGTGCACCAATCTATGAATCAATTGCTCTTTATAGGTGGTAAGTCCAAAACCAAATACAAACAAAACCGTACGACAAGCTCGAATTCAGTACACCCTGTGAAATCGACAAATTTGGGAATTCCTCCACTTTGACTTACAGCAGCAATATTTTCAACAGAAGCACTGCTACGGACCAAGTCTGCTCAAATTTATTCAACAGAGTATCAATTGCAGGCCCTTTTTAACGACTGAGTTCACTTCTTCTTTAGTGATCCGATATAAACTTGTCATAGACTTTTTTATTTATTTTTTAGTCAGAAGCACAAAATATCTTGCGGATTACTGGCTTTGCGCTAATATAAATAATTTTCTAATAAAATAAAAAATACAATCTGTCAAAAAAGTAACGGGAATCGTTCACTAAAACGCAAAATAATTGTTTACTCATGAAAATTTATTTTGTCGCCTTCAAAATAGGCTCCATTCGAAGCAATACACATAGGCCACCGATTAGTCTAGTCATCAAAGCACCTTCTAAAGGCGTTTGAAGAGATTTTCTTCAGCTTCTTCAGCGAATTCTCCTTAAACGCCTCTATCGACTCAAAGCGGCGTCCGCAGAATGGCAGTTCAAGTTTTGGAAAAAGGAAAAGAAACAGTCACAGGTCTAAACCCGGTGAATGCGGTGCTTGTTCGATGATATTAGTCGACCATTCGATCAAAAAAATGTGCCTTGTGAGACAGTGCATTATCATGGTGCAAGATCCATGAGATTTCTTTGAACAGTTTGGACTCTTTTCTACGCACATTCTCTATCAAAAAAAAAGAGCGAAAACTAAAATAAAACTTGATCAATATAATAATAATTATATTAACGAATTTAATTATGCATTTAATAAAAAGGAGAATTGATTTTTAGAAGTTGTAAAAGTCACAAAAATAGAACTCGAGTTCTCATTAAATTCGCAAAGAGCCCAGCAATAGTTGAATTGGACTCGATTCGTGTTGAATATCTTGAGCTAAAAAGGGTAAGGAGCTTCGTAAAACTCCAGCCGGAATAAGAAAGTGAATGCGTGGCAAGAGAACGCGCACAATCAATGTACAGGGTCCGGCTCTCGAAGTGTAACTAATTAAAAAGGCCATAAATTTAGTTTGGAAATTTACTTGTATTGAATTCAATGTAAAAAATATGTGAAAATAATACCAAATTAAGAATCGATATGACCACCTTTTGCCTTGACTATGGCCTTGAGACGGTCCAGAAACGAATGTGACTTGCAGGTATTTTGATCCACTAGCGGACAATGGCTTTTTTCAGCACCTCGAAAGTGGTGAATCTTTTAGTTCAGACCTTGCTCTCCAAAACGGCCGAAAGAGGATAATCCATTGAATTCGTGTCTGGTGAATTCGGGAGCCACTTATACCATAAACTTTTTGCATGGCATACTTTGGAAACGCGTAGAACAGATTACTGAACGCACTTCATGCAAGGTCAAGCCTGCTCTTTAATAGAATACAGCTTAAAAAAGTTTCTAGGTCAAATTTAAATTGAAACTCGATATTTTTTTTTTAATTTGGTGTGGCTTTTTTACTAAACATAGGCCGTTTTTGCATTTAACTAATCAGTAAGCTAAACTAACTAATAAAATTAACTTTGCCAAAGGCATAGAGAAACTCTTAATTCCTAATTTAAAAGCGAGCTCTTAATTCTACGCTTTCTTAACTATCTTACACGGACACAGACAAACCTTCGCTTAGGCGTGAGTAAGGAGACCCTATTTTACTCAACTATTTTTGAGCTGATAATGCAAATGGGCAAAACCATATGATCTCTATTGAGTTTGTCCTAACTAAGTTCACTGCATTTGACTTCACCTCGAACCTAAAACAAAAAACAAAAAAAACCACAAAATATATATTAATTTTTTTATGATTTGACTTTTGATATTTTTGGTATAAAAACCAATACATTTCCCGAAAATTTAAATTTTTTTTTTATTTGATAGAGTAGGTAGGTAGCTGAAATGGTTGACGTACCAGTCAAGCACTCCCCAAGTAGCACAAAAGTGCCGTTTTCATATCAACCAGAGCTGTTGATGTAGTGGAGAAGATAAAATGGAATAAAGTTGCCGCACTACATCCGACTGTCGCAGAAAGGAGCACCCGTTGGCCTTAATCGCCAGCCGCCAAGCCCGGACATTTAGCGAGAAAGTGCTCAACACTCTCCTTCTCTGAAAGGTCGAAACAGCTTCTGGTATGGGGATTGAATGGTAAACCTAATTCTACTGTATGCGTGCCGATCATCCAATTATCGGTGAATATAGCTACGAGTTTGGAGATTGAGCAATCTGGAAGACCCCAGAACTCTCTAATTCCTCCGTCCATTGTACTAAGAACTAAGGGTTTTCGAAATAGCACATGAAACAATGGAGCTTCATCTCTTCTGCGCTTTCCTGAGAAATCAGTTGTGTAATTGCCCTTTAATAACAATCAGGAAAACCGATGATCATGTAGGAGGTCTCTGAGGTTAATTCAGTACCCTTCCTGGCAAGCTCATCACAAATTTCATTTCCCTCTATATTCACATGTCCTGCAAACCAGATCAGAGAATTTTTACATACACATACAAGAGATTTGATCCCCTTACAGGAGTTGTCTAGTTTAGATCTGTCAGGGTCTTAATCGCGGCCTAAAAAATATGAATATCATCCATTCTTAATGCCAGCAGCATCGCGAAGACTTCTGCCTGACAAACACTAGCAGATGCTTTCCATTTCAATTCAAAAGGGCTATTCGGGACATGTTCTTCGATTTCGATGTAACTTAAATATGTTGCTCTCTGGTCAAAATAATGAGACACGTACTTTTTTGTTCGCCCGAAAAAATTTTTTTTCAAGAGTTATCGGCAATTTTGTTTTTCGGCTCAAAATCGATTTTTTTTAATTATATAAGAAAAAAATTTTTTGAAATACTCATAACTTAGTCAAAAATGAACCGATTTTAATAATTTTGGGTTCAAAATGATCGTTATTACTTACACGAGCGATTTCATGTAGAAATAGTTGCAAAAAAGTAGTTGAAAATTTTTTATTTTGCAAAAAACAAAAAGTGCGAAACAGGGTGTTTACTTAAAAATTCATTACTCAAAAACAACGCATTTTAGCTACTAGGCATGCAGCTCAATTAAAGTTTGAGATGTTTTTTTGATTTGGAAAAAGTTATAAAAAAAAAAAAAATGCCCTTTTTGAAATATTGAATTTTGAAAAAATTTAAATTTTTTTTCTTTTTTACTAAATAAAAAATTTTCAACTACTTTTTTGCAATTGTTTCTACATGAAATCGCTTGTGTAAGTAATTACGATCATTTTGAACCCAGAATTATTAAAATCGGTTCATTTTTGACTAAGTTATGGGCATTTCAAAAAATTTTTTTCTTATATAATTAAAAAAAATCGAGTTTGAGGCAAAAAACAAAATTGCCGATAACTCTTGAAAAAAAATTTTTTCGGGCGAACAAAAAAATACGTGTCTCATTATTTTGACCAGAGAGCAACATATTTAAGTTACATCGAAATCGAAGAACATGACCCGAGTAGCCCGGTTGAATTGAAATGGAAAGCATCAGCAGTATTCGGCAGTTTTAAGGAAATAGATAACTTGACTGATTTAGAGAAAACCCCTGCTGTGACTTCCGATTCCATCTTGGAGCCGTCAGTGAAGGCGAAAGTACCAGCATCGGTACAAATTTTCTCCTCATTCCAATTCCACCAACTTGGAAAGATTGCCCTCGCACGACTCTCAAATGCCAGTTTGCGTACAGAGAGGTCGGTACGAAATCCAGAGAAAAGCGGCGTTAACTGCCTAAAAATTAAAATTTCATAGCGTCAATTTTGGAATAAAATATTTCGCTTTAGTGTAGCTAATATAAGTTGAGCCAGTGAGTTTGAACTCAATCAGCTGACTATTATTGGTCCCAAGCAAATGTAGAAAAGCAGCAGAGTCAATAAATGAGTCACAAAAAAACTATAATTTTTTTTTTGTATAAAACCGAGAACGTAAGTCCGAATTTTGTGGCTCTTACTACGAGTAAAACATGAAGCTTGCTCACTCCAAATTTTTAACTGAAATTTTTTTAGAATTTTTTTAAATATGTTGCAAGTCTTTTTTATCATTCTTGATAATATTTTTATTTCAAAGAGATTTTACTTTGTAAATAAAAGTTCAATCTACCAGATTTGTAGATATTGTTCTTTTAAAGTATTCGCTTATTGGTGAAGCCTCGAGGCTGAAGCTACCAGTAAAATATATTTTATGTGAAAATATGTTTATAATCCACAATATATAGCACTTTTTGTTCTTGCATTATGCGTGGTATATGCTTCTCTGTGTGTGTGTGTGTGCATATGTTTATATTATTTTCAGAACCTTTTTGTTGCCTAGCAGCGTAATCATTGCCATCCTAGCACACCCCATTTCGCCATAACCCGCCATAAACTGAGATCAAGCCTTTGCCTTTTCCTTTGCCTTTGCCTTTGCTTTGCGTATAAATTTTGAAGCCATTTGTAGCCAAAAATAACCTTATCTGTTTTGCATTCGGCAAAGTGAATTTTCATCTGCATTTTGCAGTTGGCAAATGTACTGTCGAAAAATGTGAAGTAAATGTGACGCTACATTAAAAATAACTGAATAAAAGTTGAAAATTTCGCTGGAAACAATAAGTCAGCAGAGACGCCGGAATATCTGAACAACATATCTACAACATACACAGGTGGGTTCTACATACATTTAATGTAATAAAATTATAATTGCGTTCATTTACATTGAATTTACTGTTATTTTTTTCACTTCTTGGAAATACGTATAGTAAATAGCCATAGGAAACTATGTGCCTTTTACATTTTAGATATACGTTTTTGTGGTATATTTTAACCCTTTAACTCTTCAACACAGGAGAATTGTCTGTCGCTTTAGCTAGAAAAGGCTCTAAGTTAACCATAACAGAGAAATGTGGCGAGTTAAATGCACCATTTCCAGCTCAGCTAGAAGCTCTACTGATAAGTTGGTTGTAGTATGCCCAGCAGCTATTGACTGAGATAAAATAATTTGTTACAAATTCATGCATTCGGCCAGAAAAAACGCGGTGGTTATAAATGTTAAAATTTCATTTTCGAATTTAATTTTAACTAATTTTGTATAGAAATAAAATTTACTTCTTAAACAAAAGATATATGAGTCAGAGTGCCACACTTTGAACAAAATTCAGAAAAATTCGACAAACTTTTATCAAAACTTTAAACTTTTTACTCAGATTTAAAAACCAAACTTTGATATGCAGGCCATGCAATTTTAATATAATAAAGTGAAGATTTAAAGTGTCGCAAATATCGCTTTAGTTTTATTTTTTTCTTTTCTATCTCTCTTTTTCTCCTTATAAAACTTATGTCCGGAATAATTTGTTTTTCTTAATTGGCGCGATAACCGCTTAAGCGATGTTGGCCGAGTTTAACATTGGCGCGCTATCGTTTCTTTCTCATGCCAACCGGCGCTAGTTAGACACACCATCTGAAGCCAAGCCCTTCTCCACCTGATCTTTCCAACGCAGAGGAGGCCTTCCTCTTTCTCTACTACCACCAGCTGGTACCGCATCGAATACTTTCAAAGCCAAAGCGTTTGTATCCATTCGGACGACATGACCTAGCTAACGTAGCCGCTGGATCTATATTCGCTGCGCTATGTCTATGTCGTTGTAAAACTCATACAGCTCATCGTTCCATCCCCTACGATACTCGGCGTTGCCAACGTGCAAAAATCTTACGCAGAATCACTCCAAGGGACGCCTCATCATATATTGTCATCGTTCAAGCTTCTGCGTCATACGTTAGGACGGGCATGATGAGAGTCTTGTACAGTGTTAGTTTTGTTCGTCGAGAGAGGACTTTACTGCTCAGTTGCCAACTTAGTCCAAAGTAGCACTTGTTGGCAAGAGAGATTCTACATTGGATTTCCAGGCTGACATTCTTATAGGTGTTAATGCTGGTTCCTAAATATAAGAGGTATTTTACAGCTTTGAAATCATAGCTGTCAACAGTGACGTGGGTGCCGATATGCGTCTGAAACCTCGTTTGGTATCAACCGGCTCGGAGAGGTCCTTCCCAATTCTGACGGCGCTGCTAGTGTTGAGCAACGTCATCTTTCATAGCCGTATTAGTTTTGCGGGGATACCAAATTCAGACATCGCGGCTTACAAATAACTCCTTTCCGTACTGTCGAATGCAGGTTTTTATGTCGGCGAAAATATGGTGTGTGTCGATTCTCCTTTCGTGGGTCTTTTCCCAGGTTTGGCGTATTGTGAATATTTGGTGGATGGTAGACTTTCCAGGTCTAAAGCCACACTGATAAGGTCCAATCAGTTGGTTGATTGTGGGCTTCAGTCTTTCACACAATACGCTCGCTGGAACCTTCGAGACGATATTTAGAAGACTAATTCCGCGGTAATTGGCACAAATTGCAGGATCGCCCTTCTTATGGATTGGGCCGAGCACACTTAAATTCCAATTGGCAGGCATGCCTTCCTCCGACCATATTTTGCATAGAAGCTGATGCATGCACCTTACCAGCTCCTCGCCGCCATGTTTGAATAGCTTAGCCGGCAGTCCGTCGGCGCTCCTGGCTTTCTTGTTCTTTAGCCGCGTTATCGCTATTCTCACCTCGTCATGATCGGGTAGCGGAACGACAATTCCGTCGTCAACGATTGGGGCATTGTGATCTTCACATTCTCTGTGACACGCGCAGCTATCACTATTTAATAAGTTCGAGAAGTGTTCTCTCCATAATTTAAGAATGCCCTGGATATCAGTCACCAGATCGCCGTCTTTGTTCTTACAGAAAAACGCTCCGGTCTTAAAACCTTCTGTAAGCTGCCGAGCTTTCTGGTAGAATTCTCGGGCGTTGTTCCTATTGGCCAGCATCTCAAGCTTCTCACACTCATGTATTTCGGCCTTTCGTTTCTTCTTTCGGATAATACGTCTCTCTTCCGTTTTTAGCTCTCTGTAGCGATCCCACATGGCTCGCGTTGCGCCCGAGCGCAGTGTGGCTCTATAGGCGGCATCCTTTCTTTCAGCGGCAGCATGACATTCCTCGTCGTACCAACAGTTTCTTTGGACTCGCCGGAACTCGGTTTCTTCTTCGGCGGTGGTATGTAGAGAACGAGAAATGTTGCTCCATTGCTCGTCCATGCCGGTTTGTTGGGCAATACTCTCTGAGAGCAGGAGTAAGAGTCGAGTGCGAATGTTCTGTCTGTCTGTTGCGATTGCAGCTTTTCGATATTGAACATTCTTTGCGTTGGCAGATGTACGTTTTTTGCTGCACAGAGGCGTGTGCGCAGTTTGGCTGCAATAAGGTAATGATCCGAGTCCATGTTGAGTTCTCGGATCGTACGTACATCTAAAACACTAGAAGCGTGTCTTGCATCTATCACAACATGAACGATCTGGTTTCGCGTTTTTCGATCAGGGGACAGCCAGGTAGTTTGGTGTATCTTCTTATGCTGGAATCTGGTGCTACAGACTACCATATTTCGGGCCCCGGCGAAGTCGATCAGCCTCTGTTGGTTACCGGATGTTTCCTTGTTCATCCTGAATTTTCTGACTGTGGGACCGAAAATTCCCTCCTTGTCCACCCTGGCATTGAAGTCGTCGAGCAGGACTCATAGGAACGTTCCAAGCGCTTATAGAAGGAACCCCTGGTCGCATCGTCCTTCTCTTCCATCGGGGCGTGGGCTCAAATGAGCTAGATGTTAAAAAATCGGGCTTGGATGCGGATTATTGCGAGACGCTCGTCCACCGGGGTGAACGGCAGTACTTGGCTTCGAAGTCTCCTCCCACAATAATTCCAGCACCGAATTTGCGCTCCTTTACATAACAGCTGTAGTAGACGTCGCAAGGTCCTAAGTTTTTCCTGCCTTGCCCCTTTCATCGCTTTTACCTTTACTCTCACAAGGACATCAACCTGCCGGGTAGAGGCACTTTCCCTATTAAGGGACGGGAGATTCCAGGTGCATGCCCTCAAGTGATAGTCCTTAGTTCGTTTGCAGGGGTGGCCATCAGTATAGGAAGTTCTTATCCAGGGCTTTGTTTGAGTTTTCATTAGGGGGGATTTTTAAGTGGCGGGTTCCAAACCCAGCGCACAACCAGCTATCCTGGGATGCTTCGCCTTCTCACTTCAGCTCACTCTCGAACGGATGTTCGGAAGCTACCCAGAGGATACGTGGGCTAATCCCGGAAGTTGTAAGCTGCTTGAACGATATGTAGAAGAATCATCCTGGCCGCTCCCAAGTGAATGGCGATCAGTAACTTTCACCATTTGCGCGGACTTCTACATATGGAACCATCCTCCACACCATCAACAACAAAAAACATTATCAACGCGATTTTTAAAGCACTTCCTTTCCTTCACTTATTTGTACATTCACCTTCACTTTATCGTACTAAAATTGCATAGGCCTACTCAAAAGTTTTCTAAAAATTCTGACTAAAAAGTCGAGCATTTTGCTGAAAGATTTATCAATTTTTTTGAATTTTGTAGAAAGTCTGGAGCAGTGGTGCGTATGGGTTGCATTAAAATATTTATTGTATTTATTATTTATTTATATTGTAAATTAATGAAAATTCAATTTACAAAAATAAATGTCAAAAATAATAATCACAAGCGTTGCGCTGTTTCTTTTTCGACGGGTTTATTTTACTGTCAAATTCATTGCGGCAGTGTTCTTAAAAATTGTATCAGCTCAAAGTTTTATTTTTCCTGTCTTGGTAGCCTGATTGTGTACGTTTTCATATAAGCTTTGATATTTTTCTATTGTTAAATACTTTCCGGAAACTAGGTTTTCGTATTAAATTGCCCTCACTGCTTTAAAACATTTTATTTTAATTAGAATTTTATTATCTACAAAAGTCTGTTTATCGTAAATAATTTTTTGTTTGTTTCGTTCAAGTTGAAGGTTTTTCGCTCAAAGTTTTGCATTTCAAGCGCGTAATGAAGCCAAATTAGACGACAGTTAGGCAAGCAAACATGTATCTGATAACAAAAACAACGGCAATGTTGAGAACAGAAGCATAGTAACCTGCAGCTCTGATAATAATGGGTTACATAAATGTAAAAAGTTTTACGACCAAGAAATTCATATTACAAGGATGATAGCATAGCTACACATACGCACACATGCATATTGTACACAAGTAATATTCCTGTAGGCAAACATATTTCTACCCAACTGTATTACAACCAGTTTGCTTTGCAGCGGAAGTAGTTCGTCTCGTATCTTGTTCCATGACAAGTGAATTGTCCACCTCTGGATCAACATGGCATCAGTTATGGAACTAGTCTGCAAATGCATCCGTGATGCACCAGTTAAGGAACTAGTTCATAATGGACAAAAAAGGAGATAGCTGACTCCATGAACCTTTATATTAGTCTAATTTGCTTCGAGTGCATCCTTTGGTATTCTTATTTATAGTAATAAAAAGTAATAAAAGAATACACGAAAAAATAGTGACTCGTCAACTTTTTGACTATCTTTCCACTTTTTTTAATAATCATTATTTTGGTACTAAAGTATAGCTCATTGTTTAACAAAAACCACATAAATTCTGGTTTCAAATGTCTTAACCAAACTATGTAGAAAACTCACACAAAAATTGCATCCCAAGTCTGCGGTTTTTAATTAAATTTCTAGATTTTTCATATGCAGTTTTATAGCTTTTTAAATTTAGTACAATAAAGTAACGGAGATCAATTTTGAGGTATCGGAATTTAATTGAAATAAAACAACGAAAATGCAAACTGATTGCGCAATCTTTATTAGTTTTATTTAGAACTACTAATGACATTTATTTTTTAAAGATAATCCTTTTCAAATGTTGACCGCAACTGCGCTGCAAATCGGCCATCCGTAAACACCAATTTTGAATGACTCGCTGGAGGACTTCGGTTGGTATCTCGTGAATAATTTTAGTAATGTTGACTTTCAATGCCTCAAACGAAGCTAGTTTATACACAAATCATTAAGACTTTACGGACCCCCACGAATAAAAGTTCCAAGGTGTGATATCACACGATCTTGGTGGCCAATCCACTGGTACGAGACGAGAGATAAATTGCTCATCGAAGCGACAACGCAGTAAATCCATTGTTTCGCAGACTGTACCTGTATGGCAACTATCGCCGTCTCGTTGCAACCAAATATTGTGGAGATCATGGGCTCAAATTTCTAGCATCAAAAAGACGTTTATCATGGCGCGATAGCGTTCGCTATTCACTGTTACATTGGCGGCAGCCTCGTCTTTGAAGAGATATGGACCGACCGAGCCGATAGGCCTCACCAAACGGAACGGTTGTTTTCAAAGCTTCGAGTTGCTTTTCAGCCCAACTTCGGCAATTTTGCTTATGGGCGTAGCCATTAAGGGGTTATATGGGTTTAGTCGGGTAAAAAAAGGCATATTTTCAATATTTTTTTTCTATGTAAAAAATTATTTATTTAATTCAAACTTTTTTCTGCCTTATAGATACATATTTAAAGAATAATTTCTGAAATTTTCACAAAAAAAAACAATTAAAACTCCTCCATTGTGACGTCATTTCCAGTGACCCCTCGAAAAGAAGGTGCGTCCGCGTTGTCAGCAAAACTCCTGACAGGATGAATGAAAAAAAAAAAAATAAGTGTTAAATAAGTTCAGACCATAAACTCGTGCTTGAACGAAGGAAAGAAAAAAAAAGTAAAAATTTGAATTTTGACATTTTTCTAAAAAAATGAAAATTTCGGTCAAATTTGCTTGACATTTTTTTTTTTTTTTTTAAATAGTTGTATTTCGAACACATGTGTAAAATTTCATCAAGATCGGTTGATGTCGAGAACATTTGACAACCGACTTTGAAAACACGGTTCCGAGAAAAACGCGTTTAAAGTTTTGAGTAACAATAAAAGTGGCTTGGAGCGCACACCTTCCAAAGGCTGTATCTCCGAAACTATTATTCGGATCGGCTTGAAAATATAGGATAATATTCTTGAGATGTAAAAAGTAATAAGCAAAAAAATCGATTTTTGAACCCGCGAAACCCATGTAAGCCCTTAAGCCAAAAATGGGCCCCATTGCTGAACAAAATTCGGGTCCCGAAATGCGGATTTTCGGCAAGTTTTTCAAGAGTCCAACGACTGAAATTATGGCGCTTCGGAAAATCGGCCGGCTTCAAATCTTGGACTAGCTGTATTTTATATGCTCTCAAACTAAGATCTTTGCGTAAAATCACTCAGGTCGTGCCATAAGATGGGCCAAGTTGTAGAGCTCGGCGCCGTATCGATTATTCCGGGTCTTCGACAAAACTTTCACTTACAGGCGCAATATGCTCTTCACCTCGATCTATACGTGATCTAATCCATCGAGTATCGTTTAATAATGCAAAATTGTGCTCAATTTTGCCGCTGGCTTACCGAACAGTGCGTTCGGTAGACCAGTTGTGTACAGCAAAAGTTGGCCTAAGCGCGCGATGAATACTTTTCACAGAGCGATTTGTAAACGTTATTGAGGTTTAAGTCTTTCCATGATGAAATGCCAATGAATACTGAAAAAATTTTGTATTTAGTTTGAAAGTATTCACGCGTGAGCTGTCAAAAAAGCGCTATTGGAAAAATTTCCTCCAATCTGATCACCTTTTGCAAGTTTGAAATTGCTGAAAAATCTCGCCGATTATTTATATTTTTTCTACATTATAACCAATGAACATTTTACATTTTCTACAAATAACGAATGAACGGCCTGTTTTTTTACTGCATACTTTGATAAAAAAATAATGAACATATAAAAAATCAAAATTGTTCAAAAAATGTTGTGTGATGTGCTACCATTTTGTCGCTGGGTGTATTTCTTTTGCAAGTGGTTATTTTGTAACTAGTACAAATATAATCACTCTCGAACTGGAACATTTGCTAAGCAGTTTGACTCTTCACTGCATGGCATTAACTAATGTTACAAATATGCATGTGTATGTATGTGTATATATGTACGTGTGTGCGTACATGTATTTTTTGTATTTTGCTTTCCATTGCATATTTTCAAGCGCTAATTAACAGCGCCAATGCGTGTTGCCGCACGTATTTCATTTCTATCAAAATTCCCATAAATAATCGTTAGCACAGTACATTTGATATAATAAACGGGAAGCAAGCGGCAAAATTGCCAAGGCATCAACTGCAAATATACATGGAGAAGATACCCTGCAGGAAAAACACTGCTTCAGCTTCGGATTTCGCCTTGCTGGGGAATCCGGCGGCGCTTACAGCTCGTGCGCATTATTTTTTTCTAAACAGGAACTCATGAAATTTGTAGGGCAATATTCTAGGAAGTATCAACTGTCATCCACTACATCTCTTATTACATACGTACAAAAGCGTATTTGCTGCTTTATTCAACGATTTGCAAATTTAGTTTCTCAAACTCATTATTTCATAATCGATTGACAATTCTAATAACAGCTTCATTGCCCAGGAGACATTTGATTTGGAAAGATTTAAAAAATAAGCCAATAACGCAAAACAGAAAATGATTTTTTTCCTATGCGTGTAAGGCAGCGCCTAGACAGCTTTTGCAGATAGGACTTGAAGCAATCCCAAGTCTCACCGCATGGACACGTGACGGGCAATGTCTAGTAAGCATACCTACCAAATTCGAGAGCTGCGACGTTGTTAGCTTACCTGTGGCCAGAAGGATATCGCGACTTTGCACGTTTGCGCACCAGCCCAGCGCTTGCTGAGTTGACGCGAAGCCCATCTTTCCAGGAGTAGACCTCTGGTTCTCAAGGAAACTCCAATTCACTCTTTTCGCGACGAAACTGTCTCCAGGGCCTCTGTCTAGCCAGCTCCTACCCTAAAGTGGTGATAAAAATTCTCACATAAATTTGTTATACTTAATACGAATCAAGAGTCAAAAACTTCCCATCGCGCTCGTTTTTTTGATTATTTTTTTTAATTTTTTTTTATTTTTTTCATTTTTTATTTCTTTCAGCCATATTCGAAAAATTAAAGGGGATGATTTACTGTTTAAAATAAGCTGCAGTCCAAATTGATCAACGATTTCAAGTTCTGTTCGTTTGCTAAGACTCTGCGGCCTGCACTGCGTAT
This sequence comes from Anastrepha fraterculus, assembly GCA_037575425.1. NCBI lineage: Eukaryota > Metazoa > Arthropoda > Insecta > Diptera > Tephritidae > Anastrepha > Anastrepha fraterculus. Next base: position 696,036 of record JAYXIM010001684.1, on the reverse strand, counting down.
ACGCAATCTGCTGTAGTTGCATTTAAAGTTTGTGGGTTTTCAAAAATGCGTATCGCGTGCGATTAATTAGGATCTGGACTAATTTTAAAGAGCAAAAATTACAGAACCGAAAATATTTTAATGTTTATCAGAACCAGGAACAGTAGAGTACAACTACTTTCCATTTAAATTCACTTTTACACAAAGTCATTGTTTGGCTCTGTGATATTCCCTATTGAAGTTACGCTGTGTACTTACTTACCCTTCCGTGGGTTTTCCTGTTCAATTTTATGCCACAAAAAAAACTATTTCTTGATATTATATAATATCTTGAAGCCCTAAAGTATTTCTGCCATTCTGAGTTCAGATCCGGATTCATTACGTCAAAAATGTACTCTGACTCTTAATAAAAAATTTGTGTCATTATCCGTTACATACTTTTATTTCTAATAATACGCGATTTTTTCTGATACACGGTTTTGGAAATTTTTGAAAAACTATACCATCAATTGGTACCAAAGATTTGACTGGAAAGAAGGATTGGCCTTCAATTTTAAGCCGATTCCGGACGACAGATCTTTTTATTAAGAAGCTTTTTCATAGCAGATATACGCTCGGCGGTTTGCCATTGCCTGCTGAGGGCCGACCGTGTTTCATGCACGGGGATTCGAACTTACGCACTTCCGAATGGTGGTCTCGCACCAACCCATTCGGCTACGGCGAGGCGGCCGCCTCTTTCCTGCTGTGTAAAAAATACATGACGATATTTATTAACTGTACTTTATTATCAGGTAAATATGCGTTTGCTTTTTCTTAGGGAGGCATAGTAAATTCCTGAGTAATTTAATAGAAATAGTCAATAAGCAATTTTGTTGATTTTATATAAAACACATTTTTTTTTTCTTAATTTTCTTGTTATATCTTTAAAAACTATGAAACTACCATAACCTCTGAGAGAGTAATTTAGTACTATTTTCTTGCAATATTAAAAAAAAAAACTATGAAAATATCATATTCGCTGAGAAAGTAGTTTATTACAAGTTCGGTTGCAACTAGTTAAAATCTAGTTGCATCCGAAATAAATTTCTTGCAATATCTTTAAAAACCATGAAAAAACATATTCTCTGAGAAATGCGTTTAGTACTAGTTCGGTTGCAACTAGTTAAAATCTAGTCGCATCCAAACTAAATTTCTTGCAATATCTTTAAAAACCATGAAAAAATATCATATTTTCTAAGAAAGTAATTTAGTACTAGTTCGGTTGCAACTAGTTAAAATCTAGTCGCCTCCGAACTTATTTTCTTGCAATATTAAAAAAAAAACTTCGAAATTATCATATTCTCTGAGAAAGTAATTTAGTACTAGTTCGGTTGCAACTAGTTAAAATCTAGTCGCATCCGAACTAGTTCACATAAGAAGAAATGGGACTAGTTTTGTATTAGAAGTTTATTTACAAGTAAGCCCACACAATTTTTGTTATGGAAAAAAAAACTTAGCTATTTGTTTACTATTTTTTTTTTTTTTTTTTATATACCCGTATCACCCATGCTTTGAAAATTACTATTAATTTGCATAGAAGCGAATATACCTTTAATCTCTTTTAATTCCTCGTCACAAATGACCAAAACATTATGTCAAATAAACGTTTTTCATTTTTGTTTTTTTATTAATTTTTTTATTTTGTTTTTTATACTTTTTTTTAATTTTTGTGCGATCTCCCGTGTCACTATAAAAAATAAATAGCTAAACTTTTTTTCTGAAAAAGCACGGGATAACATTATCAGGTTCTGATTTCATTCCCTAATTCAAATTTTCCTCACAGGGTCCGCGTACATACTTTGCTACTTTACGTGTACTAAGATTCTCATCTAATTAGGCTCGCTAATTGATTATCAAATTTATTGCAAACACTCTGGCCAATTAGTGGTAATTGATAATAATAACAGGTATCTCATTGGGAAGAATTAATGCACGTTGATATATGTATAATTAGTAAAATATTTTGTGTACATTTTCCTAAATAGCAAAGTTTGCGGAACTCGGTCAAAAGAATGGCTCAATCGGGAGGATATAGTAAATATTGTAATTCATTACTAATAGTAAGAGGCTTAGCATACAAAAATACTACAATCGTGGTGCTGGATGTTCCACAGTTATCTTCAAGAGTTGATTTCGTTTAAATAAACAATTTTTGAAATAAAATATTGAAGATTAAAGCACGAATTGGGTTTATTACAGTAAACAAACTTCATCTCGTCCATTTAGGACTTTGTTTTACTTTTGGCATCAACTCTACAATTCCAAAGCTAAACCGATCGCGGAAACATTTAACAATACAAATTGGGTTTATATTTCAGGCATGGCGTAAAACTCTCAAAAGTTAATACTTAATCGCAGCTCGCAAAGAACCCTCAAGCAGTATTGATTTTTATGCGTAGCTTAAAGTTGCTCATACGCACCGCCGATCGGTGTGAAATTGCTGCTATAGTAAACGAGCCAACAAGTGGAGTTTAGCTGCACAAACTACTCAGAATCTTGAAAGATTGTATTTTTGATTTAACATATGTATCTGATGCTTCTTATTCTTCACAAATTATTGCATTTACTTGTATTCATTATACAAAATTTCTTATACTTAATCATCAACTAGCCTCCAGTTTTATACAGCCCCCGATTGGCAGTTGCTCTATATGGTAAATTTTTACTAAACGGTGACCGCTTTAAAAAAATTATGTTGTTATTGTAATAACATAAAACATGTAATTTTTAATTTTGAGGAATGCTGCCGTAGAGGTAGCGTGTGGCCAGATTTAAATCGCGCTATCGAAGACTCATCCTACGTGTGAACGTAAAAAATCAAGTTGAAAAACCTGGTGCAAATCTATAATAAAAGACTAAGAGAAGAAAAAGAAGAAAAAGTAAAAACAGAAATTACAATATTAGCAGAAACTTTGAAATATGTATTAATTTAATATTCAATGCCTTTAAATCTTTAAACCCGCTGATCTACCACCGATTTGGTACGCTCAAAACCACTCGAGTTGGTACTGCTAAACTTTTTTTAAACCGTCAAACGCACATCACAAGTGACGTAATATCAGCTAAGTAAACATTGATCAAGAATTTCAAAATGCACAAAATTCAGTTCTAATTTGATTCAACCACTTAAGACTATTCAAAGACAAGTTTGAGGAAAAAAGTGCCATGAAAATGCACTGAAAAGGTCGCTGATTAGTGGGTGGCACTAGCGAACGAAAATGTCAAGTAGCAATTAACGCGCACAACTAAGCACCCAAAGTGCAACACATTGCAAATTGAATTGAAGCCCAAGAGCGGGAAGCAAATATGCAATGAAGTGTTTGAATCACGTCTGATTACCTCTGGGCTAGTGAGTGGATGCAAATCAGTGCGAGAGAAACATGAAATTTACTGAAAATCGATTAGTAGATTTAACCGCCACTACATTAGCGGACAAGGAGTTGAGTAGACGAAAAGGATGATTCTGCCTAAATTTTTTACGGTCTAAAAAGGGGATAATTACTTAAACCAGATTATTATAAAGACCGTTAAATGATTCCATGGCAATTCAATTACGTATTTTGGACATTGTCGGAAATATTCCTAATAATTGGTTGATTTGTAAGTTTGAGTATAAAAAGAACTAAACTGACATTTTGAAAAAATTTTATGATTTTGAAATTTATTCAATGTTAAGATTTTTAGATTTTTAAATTGAAATATCTCGTTTTTCTTTCATTTTTATAAATCTTTATCATATTATATTTAAAAAAATACTTATTTTAGAAAAAACTAATGTTCTGAAAAAAAAAATTTGTTTGTCATTTTTGGAAACCAAAATGGTTTTTTCTTATTTTTCATTAATAGTTTTTCATTATTATTTTTGATGACTTTCTTTTCGAGTTATATTTTCTTTTTTGTTTCTAATTTTTTGTTTACAATTTTTGAAAAAAAATTTTTTTTGAAAAACATAAGCTCATTATTATTTTATATTTTCTATTTTTTCCATTAATGGCTTTTTCTTAATAAATAATTATTTTTGATTAATAAATTTTCGTATTATATTTTTATTTTTTATTTTTCATTTTTTGTTCAAAACTTTTGAAAAAAAATTTTTTTTTTTTGGAAAACAAAACAGATGTTCTCTTATTTTGCATTAACAGCTTTTCCATATTATTTTTCATTAATAACTTGTGAGATACATTTTTATGTTTTATGTTTAATTTTTTGTTAAAAGTTTTAGAAAATAATTTTTTTTGAAAAACAAAAAAGATTTTTGTTTATTTTTCATACAAGCTTTTTCATTTTTTTTCATTAATAACTTTTGGAGATATATTTTTATTTTTTCTGTCTAATTTTCTATTCAAAATTTTTAGGGAAAAATATTTTTTTTTTGTTTTTTGTGAAAAGCAAAAAAGATTTTTTTATTTTTCATTAATAGCTTTTCCATATTATTTTTCATTAATAACTTTCTGAGATATATTTTTATTTTGTATGTCTAATTTTTTGTTAAAACTTTTTGGAAAATAATTTTTTTTTGAAAAACAAAAATTCATCATTATACTTAATTTTTCACTAATAGTTCTTCATTATTTTTTTTTATTAATAACTATTGAAGTTATACATATTTTTATTTGTTATTTCTACTTTTTGTCCAAAATTTTGGAAACAATTTTTTTTTTTTGAGAAAAATATGTTTTCTTGTTTTTTTCTTTAATAGCTTTTCATTATTGTTTTTCATGAATAACTTTTCGAGTTATATTTTTATTTTTTTATCTAATTTTTGTTCAAACTTTTTAGAAAAAAATTTTTTTTTTCAAAAACAAAAATGATTTTTTCTTATTTTACATTACAAGCTTTTCCATATTATTTTTCATTTATAACTTTTCAAGATATATTTTTATTTTTTATAACTAATTTTTGTTAAAAATTTTTGTAATTTTTGAAGAACAAAAAAAATTTCTTATTTTCCATTTATAGTCATTATTATTTCTTTCTTTTCGAGTTATACCTATTTTTATTTGCTTTTTCTAATTTTTTGTTCAAAATTTGAAATTCTTGAAAACTTTTAACCGTAAAAATTATTTTTTTTCTAAAAAAACTTGTTTAAAATGTACTTACATATCCTAAAAATAAAATAAAAATTATACAATTAAGTTAAATTAAATAAAAGTTATAAATTAAAAATTGATAAAACGAATCGAAAATATTGCAACTTGAGGAGCTTTTTCAAAATTTTTAACACTGAATAAATCTGAAAATTAATAAATGTATTTGAAAATTTTTTCGGGTTACTTGTTTTGACACTCATAAGTATGGAGGCCTGCATTAAACAAGCAGTACAACGTTTGCTAAAAGGCAAATATTTTTCATGGCAGAAATACACTCGGGGGTTTGCCATTGCCTGCCGAGTGCAGAATTACGCCAACAATACTGTTCTCTGGGAGCCCATGTAAGGATGATGGGGTGACTGTGCAACGATAGATGTAAAACCTACAATCAAAAAGAATCTAAGGAAGCAGTCTTTCACTATCTATATGAGTGTCCAGGTAGTGAAAGTTCTACGCCACAGAATTCTGAGGGAATTCGCGATGGTTAATTTGAAAGAACCTGCAGAAAAAAAGTAGACGACTTAGGCAGATTTATAGGCAAATCAAAATGGTTCGACTGTAAAAAGCAGTGGTTCCACAAGTTGTATATCAAAATGACATATGACACTTAGATAACACCTACACCACCACCACCATACTCAAGCCGAAATATTTGAAAGTTATGGTGTTTAAAATGCATTGAAAAATAGAGATGAACAAATCACAAGAACCCATAGAATGAACATCCATGACGCTGTTCCTGCTAAAACATTTTTCGAATGAATTTTTTGCATAACTCCTTTCAATAATTTCACCAATGGCGAGCCTTTCAGCTCCCGAATTCTTATTGATTCTTTTGAACACAACGTTTCACCTTGCATACAACCTTCTCCGCAAAACACCATTTTTTCCCCCGTAGAATATCATGCAATACGAATGCGAATACAGATTCGAATGCGCATATCAACACGAAAGCGTCATCGTCATCCTCATCATCATCATTTCCTTTATCTTCCATTCCAGCATAGGGTCTCAATAAAGAAACATAGGACCTCACCTGATTCTGTTTTTGGCTAGCAATTTTAGTGCATTCCACGATTTCCCGCATTGATCGACTTCTTTCTCTAGCGATCTTCTTCATGTAGTCTTAGGTCGGCGCCTCTTTCGGCTCCCTTGGGGGTTCCAATCAAGAGTGTGTCGACACACTTCCATTGCATATTTTCGCAGTGTGTGGCGTCATCTCCACTTTCCTTATTGGTTGGTCAGTGGCTGTATTTGCATTGAGATGACATTTGATTTTTAATAGTCCATTGTGTTTGTAAAGATATTTGTGATGAGTTCCAGATTTGAGAACAACCAAAATACCAATACGAATACGAATATGAATACTTCATTGAATAAAAATATGAATACTCTTTAGAATATAAATAGGAATACGAATAAGCATTTCAGTAAAAATTAAAATAAAAAATTCCTTAAAGTCCTTTCACCTCCACTTCGTATAGATCTCTCCATCCGCAAACTGCGATTTCAGGGATGGGCTAGGACTATCTTTCCGAGCAGACAAGATTGGAAGGAAGAGAGAGTCGGCACGGATATAGGTACCTCTTCGGGTTAATCCTGTAAAGAGGAACTCAAACGTCTCGAAAGTGCAGGAAACATTTCCCTTATCTGGGTTCCTGGGCACAGAAATATAGAGGAAAATAAAATTGTCGATGAGCTTGCCAGGAAGGGGTCGACAAAACCTTTTTCAGTTGCCCTATTCTCCGACATCGGTGTCCCCCGGACCTCCGTATAACTCCCGTTGCAGGAGCTGTGACAAACCTGCAGAGAAAGAGACTGTTGAGCACTTTATCTGCAAATGTCCGCCTCTGGCGCCTATTCTCTCCTACCCTCCATGAACAGCACTGGATAGCTGTAGATGGTTTTCTCTTCACTACATTTTTTCGCAGGTAGTGGTCCACATTACGGTATCGAAACGGCACGTAAATGCTACTTGAAGTGTACCTGTGGTCATCTAGCCTACCTACCTACGTTTCACCTCGGCAATTGGTGCTCAATAGAATCCAACTAGTACTATGGGAAAAAAAATGTTTGAAAAGCCTGCGAGTATAGTGAGCTGCCCCCTGTAGCACCTATTCTCCCGCAACGTAAAACTCCAGCTCTGTAAAATATTTGCGATGCCACAATATAAGTTTTCACTAATTTAATCTGTAACAAAACTGCAGACAAAGTACCGAACAACATAATTTCTTAAGATAACCTTCGAACTGACCCCGTGGAATAAAGTAAGCAATTCTGTTTCAACCAACAATCAACTTTACTTTGCCACTCGCCCACACTCGGCATATCATCACGAAAAGGTGTCAAAGGTCCACTCAGAAAAGTGCCTACTCGTTATGTGTTATTATGCCACACTAACTTTGCGCATATGGGTGTATATATGGGTGTGTGTGTTGTGTATCTATTTTTATTTCAACCAATCAGCGAAATGATATTGGCGCCCAATTTTGTGAAGTGAAGCAGATTTGTGCTCAATTACACACACATGCGTGTATGTTTTGGTCAGCAAAATTACTATAGTAAAAGTGACTACCTCTCTGGTCAGCACAGCACTAGTCAATTGAGTACGTGCACTGTGACGCTGCCAGCGCAATACAATACTCCACTTCAGTTTTTCACCAGTCCAATACCAATGGCAAATTAGGCTACTTTATACTTACTTCAGAAGCGTGCTTCAGTATTTACTGAGGGGACTCTGAGCTTCCAATGCCTGAGTGTGTGGCTTCTATTCAAGTATGCCGCTCACGATTCGACACCATAGTAGCCTAATGACATTTTACGGTGATATTAAATGCGTGTCAGAGTTATCGGCAAGCAACGAAAAGCAGGTACATATAACAAACGTGTATGTATGACAACAAAAGCAACATGACCGGTCAAAGGCCATGACTACTACATGAACAGAGAGTGTTGATAAGTGTTCGGAAAAATGAGAAAAGTTTCAAACTCGCAAAATGGTTGATTGCAATACTTAAAAAGAAATGTGAGATGAAAACTTGTGAAAGCAGACAAAAGTAACTCAGCAAATGGCAACTGGTTTTTAAAATAAATTTTTGGTATTTTTGTGCATACACCTTCTCTATCCGCAAACTAGAGTCGTGCTAGGGCAATCTTTCCAAATAGGCAGGATTGGATCGGGGGGAAAATCTACGCCGAAACTTGCACCTCTGTCTTCACTGACGGTTTTCTCTAAATTAGCCAATTTATCTCTCTCCTTTAAACTGCCGAATACTGCTAGTGTTTTTCAAGCAGAAGTATTTGCGATCCTGCAGGCATGCAAAATGCTTAGGGAACGCGGAAGCAAGGGAGATATTAACATATTCTTCGATAGTCAAGCCGCGATGAAGGTTCTAACGACGCCATGGTGCAGAACGAAATTAGGAAACTCCTATAAGGAGGAGATCAGATCTCTTGGGTGTGCAGTATCATTTCCATGATCTGAGTTACAGGACATAGGAACATAGAGGGAAATAAAATTGCTGATGAGCTTGCCAGGAAAGGGACTAAATTGGTCTCAGAGACCTCCTACCCGGTCATTGGCATCCCCCTGACAGTTGTTAAAGGAGAACTGCACAAATTAGTTCTCAAAAAAGCGCAGAAAAGATTGAGCTCCATTTCTTTGGCCCCAATACGATATATGAAGGACTCAGAAAGTTTTTTGGACTCCTCGACATTCAGTTTCCATAGTCGTAGCTATGTTTACCGGTCACTGGACGATCGGCACACACGGGGAAAAGCTAGGGTTACCATTTAACCCCCATTGCAGAATCTGTGGGGACCTTTCAGAGAAGAAGACTGATCAGCACTTTCTCTGCAAATGTCCGGGCTTGGCTAGACGATTAAGGTCACTGAGTACTCTTTTCTTCAACAGCCTGGGGCAGTGCGCCAACCTAAATCCAATCAAACTCCTCCATTATATCAACAGCTCCGGCTGGCTGTAGATATCTGCCTGTTTCAGGTCTAATAATGGTATCAAAACGGCGGTTCAGTGGTACTTGAGGAGTGTCAGACTGGCACTTCAACCATTTCACCTACCTATCTACATACACCTCACACATATCAACCTAATATGCATATAAATTCGGTCCAAAAGGGTCTTTCAACATAGCAAAGTAGAAAAATAGAGAGCTCTATTACTATACTGTGAAGATCCAGGACAAAACACAACTACAACTTCAATACCGAGCATCCATCGGAGAGTCTGCCAACCCCCAAATCCCGTTATCGGAAACCAACCACCACCTATTGCAGACGAAGGGATTCAAGATTCATCATTTTTTCGGGCCTCTGACTACCCCTAACCCCTTAAAGGTGCTGACTGCGCGCTGATTTCTAGCATGGAAAGAAAAACTTTAGCTTTAATTTTTGACCCAATAAGAATGGATGTTGGTACCTATAGGTGCGAGTCACCTTCCTCTGACAATTATCGCTTGGTTTTTAGTACACCAATTTTTGAATGTTTGATCAAAATAAGTTTTTCTTGCTTTTTTGCTTTTCGCATCTTATAAATTTCGTTCTGTTGCAAAACGCTTAAGTCTTTTTCCATTCGAGTCGTTTACTTTGTAATTCACCACTAATAAATCAATTATATTTGCCACATTTAGCATTCATTATTCCTCTTTTGAACTTCTTCTAGGAAATATGGAAAGTGTGTACAAATAGTGGGCGGAAATTATTCCTAACGGTTTTTCCCGTTTCTTTTTGGTATCACAAATTTAATGAACTTTCGGCTCTTCTTTCAATTGAAGTATTTTGGTAGGTGGTTCATTTTAGGTGCGTCCATTAATACTCGTAATGTATATATGTGAGTGTTTTATATGTGGCAAGTGAGTATGTGGCAAGTGTGCCATAAATAATATGGATCGATGATAAAAATTGCATGAGTCATGCGTTACTCACTCCGTTACGTATACATTTAACTAATAAATGAAAGTATATTAAGACGATTATATAAATTAACTTATAAATAGCCACTACACACAGCAGCAGGGATATAACGAATTTTGTGTCAGTGTTTGTTGTACCTAAAAGTTATTGTCAATTAAAGAATCGTGAAGTGCAAAACTTTTTGAAATGGAACTTCTTAGGTGTCGATGGACGAGCGAGAATTGAGAGTAAAATTTCAAGGTCATGTAACGTTTTGGGCATTTTCGTTCCGCAAGAGATAACAAAGATATAACGTAGAGGAAAAGGAGAGAGAGCTATACCTCATATATATCTTAGATACACTTTAGGCTATTTTTCCTGAGTTTTTTCTTGTGGTTGCTAATTTCTAGTGAGAAATAACACTGCCTACTTTTAAGCGCTTGTTTGTTGGTGCAAACTTGTAGGAAATATATTTTTGGTGCCTACTTTTTGGCGTTATGTTTCCTTCGCTCGGAGTAGTGCGCGTTGTTACCGCGGTTTGTGTCCGGCGTTTACCTGCACCGGTCGACCCTTCTCCGTTTTTAGTAAATTTTGTCTATTTGTATTCTCTGCAAATGTTGTGAATTTATTTCGATATATATTCTTTCTCTCTCTCTCTCGGGTCTCTCCCTCATTCTCTCTCGGGTCTCTCCCTCTTTCTTTGTCTGCCTTGAAAGTTTGACTTCTGTTATGTGTACTACGCTACACGCACTTTTTTATTAGTATTTTATTAATTAGTTCTTGGTGTAAATGTGAGCTCTCCAACGCGGATATAGTACTTGAAAATATGCGAAAATTTGGTGAAGTTCTTTTATATTGGTAAAGCCACTTGGATAGATGGTTAGGATAGGTTAGGTTGAAGCGGTTGTCCTCTGTGGAACACACTCAGGCTCAGAGCCCATTGTGATGCCGCATGGGGAACTGGTCCTTATCTCGCCTAAAAACAGTGTGCACTTTTCAAAAATTTTATGAGATTCTCGAAACCGACAGAGATGAGATCCCCCAATTCATTAAAGGATTGTCTGCTTAGAATGAAGATGTCAACTGTAGGCTAAACAAAACAAGGGCGGCATTCGGGAGAAGTATGTGGGAGTTCGCAAATCTCCAAGTGTTCTAGAATGCGAATATTCAGCTCATGTGTGAAATCAGTATTATTGTACAGAAGTGAAACATGGCTGGTCCCCAGCACCATCACACAGGGGGTACAATCTTTCGTCCATAAAACCCTCCGCATCATCTGTTGAATATTCTGGCCACACACCATCAGTAACGACGCGCTGTGGAGTATACTGCTACAACAACAACAACAACGCGCTGTGGAGATCAACGAATGAGGATCCCATCCTATGGCAAATCAGATGCAGAAAGTAGCGATGGATTGAGAATGGATAGTCTTTTTTTCGCTGAGGTGCTACGCCTTTTCATCAATACAAAATTATACAAAGTCAACGGGAATTTTAAATTAACTTCAACTTTGGGTCACTTCTTTACCAAATTAACAAAAAATACTAATTTTGAGTGATTTTGATATTTTTGTCTGTTTGGTTTTTTGTATTATTGCAGCCCGCAAAACGGTTGACGTACAACGGCATTTGCAAAAATTATAAATCTTCCAATAGGATGATTAATTGTGCGCCACCTTGTATAATTGGCGCTTACTCACTTTTAGGTATTTGGTTGCGGTCTTCCTCCTATTTGTTATGTACGTCTTGATGTTTTCCTCGAATAAAGAGGACCTACAGTTTCAAGCCGCCTCCGAACAGCAGATGGTTTTTTATAAGAAGTTTTTTCATGGCAGAAGTACACTTGAAGGTTACCTATTGTCTGCCGAGGGGCGACCGCTATTAGAAAAATGTTCTTCTTCTTTTTGGTGTTTCACTGAAATTTGAACCTACGTTCTCTCTGAATTCCAAATGGTAGTGGCTCTCCAGCCCATTCGACCTCAGCGGCCTTTTAGTGGTCACTATTGCCACTAAAGCCCACAATCGCAACAAGGTCCTCAAATCGCTTGTCGGCAACACTTGGGGCAAAGACAAAGAAATGTTTCTATCGACATTTAAGGCAATAGACCGGCCAGTTTTAAACTATGCTGCGCCTGTCTGATCTCCTGGAACCAGTGATTCACAGTGGACGAAGCTACAGACCTGACAAAACACTGCCCGCCACTGCAAAACAGCATCTACATGAGACGAGACCCATATGCTCCCTGTGATGGAGCATAATAAACTGCTCAGCAAGCAGTTACTGCTAGGGTGTTACCGCAGGTCTCACCCATGCAGACACTTGCTTGTGCCTGAGCCACCCTCCAAGCATGTCAGAAGGTACCTACTTAACCACGCGGGCGAAACAGACCGGAAAATCCAGGACAAAACAGATCGGCAATTACTGGACCAGACAGTGTACAGACAATCAACGACATTCATCGGGAGACCCTTCTTAATCTCCCGTCCCCCGAATGCCGTAATAGGAGTCCAACTACCACCCATCGCAGACGCAGAGCTCCAACTTCCCCGAGAATCCCCGTAACCTTGGCCCAACTACGTTCTGGATGCTGTAGCAGGTTAAATTCCTACTTATCCAGAATCGACCTCGACATACTGAACATATGTCCGGCATGTGAAGTCACCCCACAAGACACAAACCACCTTTTCACATGCCCCATCAAACCCACTCATCGAACACCCCTCTCCCTCTGGACCCAACCTGTCGAAACAGAGTTTCCTGGGCCTTCCTTTAACTGAGCTAGACGAAGACGACCGGTGATTACACTACACTAACAGGGCAAAGTTTTTGCTACAACAACTACAACAGCCTCGGCGGCCTCAGATTTATCAAGCTTTAAAAATGCAATAGCCACCGCTATTAGAAAAACCTTTTTTATCATTTTGGTATTTCATGCACAGAGACTCGAGCCCACACACTAACGAATAGTTGGGACGCATCAACTAACGTGACTAAGGCGGCCTCAGATTTTACAGGCTATAAAAATGCATAATCAATTTTTTTTTTTAATTCTGATTAAAAATTTGTATGAAAATATATCGAAAATTTATAAATCTTGTGCAAGGCTGGAAACTGGAAATTTTATATCGACTTGATTATATTGGAAATGAGCTATATTTTTATAAAAAAAAATTATAAAAAAATAAATAGCCAAAACTTGTCAAAATGTTGAGGTGATATATTGAATTTTTTTCGCACTCTGTCCATGTATGTGTATCATAGATGCAACTTGTTGAGAAAGGTAAAAATTACCAACCCCAATGACTGTGAATAGATTACAAGCTGTGTACGTGGCTTCACTACTTTCTTACAAAAGGACGCATTGGCTGGCCGCGATGCGGTGCCGAAGCCACAGCGCGCTTGTGAGGTCAACTTCGACAATGTAATCCGCCAAATAACAATAAACATACAAGTGTATGTATTGCTGCATGTGGGCAGATGAATTTATTGTTATTACCTTAGTGCTGCCTGACTGTCGTGGGTGTAATTGTAGTTTATTATCATCATTGACGAGACGCAGAGATGGTTGGGTCATCAACTTGTATTGGGGATGTAACTAACCAACTAAATACCCCGATGCACGTACAAAATATTTATAAAAGTATGCATGTACATGCATATGTAAGTAGAAAGGTAGCTAGAATGAGTTTTATTTGAGTAAACTTTTTCATCGAAACAGGAATGTGGCTCGTATGCTGCAAAGTGTATTCACAACAGCCAGGCTGTAATGGGCAATGGCTTGTGAGAAGCAGGATATGGCACATAAAACTATTTTAAAAGTATTTTGCAACTTATTTAATAATTACTTCCGCATAGGGACTCATTAACCACGTCAGAATTTCTTCTTCTCTAGCGTAAGTGCACTAGACTGCCATCAAAGAGGTTGTGGGTTCGAATCCCACGTAAAGCACGGCCCTCGCACTTTTCCAAATTTACCTACTTTCCCTGTTTCTGAAACAAAACAAAATTAAAAAAAAAAATTCCTTTCCTCCTTACACCCGCACAATAGTCTGTGCATTATTTGCATTGTGTGGCTGCTCAAACAAGAAAAAAAGGAAAACCACAGAGTTCCTCATTGCATCAGTGGCGCCAGCAAGAGGAAGCGCAGACACACGAAATTCAGCGAAGTCCTCAACCATCTGTGCGATGGAGTCGAAACGCCTCCCCTTCAGCTTTCTTTTTAGGCGCGGGAACAAGAAGAAGTCCGGAGGGGACAGGTCTGGGCTGTAGGGAGGGTTGAAAGCACCGGAACCCCCATCTTGGTCAATGCAGAGGAAGGCGGTGTGCGCCGGCGCATTGTCGTGATAAAGGATCCAATTGTTGACGAGGTTCAAGTTTTCCGGTCACGATTTCCCGCACATTGTATTAAGTTAAATTTAACTCTTCACTGATCTCACGTAGACTAGCACGACGGTCAATGTTCAAAAATTCACGAACCCGGTTCACATCTTCGTCTGTTTGCGTCGTCGAAGGCCTTCCAGATCGCTGTTCGTCTTCGACGTCCTCCCGGCCTTCCTTGAACGACTTGTGCCACCGTTTTACCTGGGCACTCGACAGAGATTGGTCCCCGTAAGCCTCCTTGAGTAGCCCAATGGTTTCGGTATTCGTTTTGTTTAGCTTTACGCAAAATTTGATCGAGTAACGTTGCTCCAACGATCGCTGCATTTTCGCCACTGCAATATCCTAACAGGAGGATGGTTCCATATGTAGAAGTCCACGCAAGTGGGGAAAGTTACTGATCGCCATTCACTTGGGAGTGGCCAGGACGATTCTTCTGCATATGGTTCAAGCAGCTCACAACTCCCGGGATTAGCCCAAGTATGCTCTGGGTAGCTTCCGAACACCCGTTCGGGAGTGAGCTAAAGTGAGAAGGCGAAACATTCCAGGATAGCTGGTTGTGCGCTGGGTTTGGGACCCGCCACTTAAAAACCTCCCCCCCAATGAAAGCATATACAAAGCCTCGGATGAGAACTTCCAACACTGATGACGACGCCTGCAAACGAACTAAGGACTATGATTTGAGGGTATGCACCTGGAATGTCCGGTCCCTTAATGGGGAAGGTGCCTCTGCCCGGCTGGTTGATGTCCTCGTGAGAGTAAAGGCTGACATCACTGCCATCCAAGAGATGCGATGGACGGGGCAAGGAAAGAAAACCATAGGACCTTGCGACGTCTACTACAGCTGCCATGTAAAGGAGCGCAAATTCGGTGTCGGATTTGTTGTGGGAGAGAGACTTCGTCGCCAAGTACTGTCGTTCACTCCGGTGGACGAGCGTCTCGCAACAATCCGCATCAAAGCCAGATTTTTCAACATATCGCTAATTTGCGCCCACGCCCCGACGGAAGAGAAGGACGATGCGACCAAAGATTCCTTCTATGAGCGCCTGGAACGTTCCTATGAGCGCTGCCCCCGCCACGACATAAAAATCGTGCTTGGCGACTTCAACGCCAGGGTGGGCAAGGAGGGAATTTTTGGTCCCACAGTCGGAAAATTTAGCCTGCACAACGAAACATCCGGTAACGGACAGAGGCTGATCGACTTCGCCGGGGCTCGAAACATGGTAGTCTGCAGCACCAGATTCCAGCATAAAAAGATACACCAGGCTACCTGGCTGTCTCCTGATCGAAAAACGCGAAACCAGATCGATCATGTTGTGATAGATGGAAGACACGCTTCTAGTGTATTAGATGTACGTACGATCCGAGGACCCAACATCGACTCGGATCATTACCTTGTTGCAGCCAAACTGCGCACACGCCTCTGTGCAGCGAAAAGCCTCCATCTAACTACGCAAAGAATGTTCGACATCGAAAAGCTGCAATCACAACAGACAGCCAGAAGATTCGCCACTCGACTCTCACTCTTGCTCTCGGAGAGTACTGCCACACAAACCGGCATGCACGAGCAATGGAGCAATATTTCTCGTTCTCTACGTACCGCCGCCGAGGAAGAAATCGGATTCCGGCGAGCCCGAAAAAACAATTGGTACGACGAGGAATGTCATGCTGCCGCCGAAAGAAAAGATGCTGCCTATAGAGCCACGCTGCGATCGGGCGCAACGCGAGCCATGTGGGACCGCTACAGAGAGCTAAGAAAAGAAGAGAGACGTATTATTCGACAGAAGAAACGAGAGGCCGAAATACGTGAGTGCGAGGAGCTTGAGATGCTGGCCAATAGGAACAACGCCCGAAAATTCTACCAGAAAGTTCGGCGGCTTACAGAAGGTGTTAAGACCGGGGCGTTTTCCTGTAAGAACAAAGACGGCGATCTGGTGACCGACATCCAGAGCATTCTTAAATTATGGAGGGAACACTTCTCGAACCTGCTTAATAGTGATAGCTGCGCATGTCAAAGAGAATGTGATGATCCCGATACCCCAATCGTTGACGACGGAATTGACGTTCCGCTACCCGACCATGACGAGGTGAGAATAGCGATAACGCGGCTAAAGAACAACAAAGCCGCGGGCGCCGACGGACTGCCGGCTGAGCTATTCAAACATGGCGGCGAGGAGCTGGTAAGGTGCATGCATCAGCTCCTATGCAAAATATGGTCGGATGAAAGCATGCCTGCCGATTGGAATTTAAGTGTGCTCTGCCCAATCCATAAGAAGGGTGATCCTGCAATCTGTGCCAATTACCGCGGGATTAGTCTTCTAAATATCGCCTATAAGGTCCTAGCGAGCGTATTGTGTGAAAGGCTGAAGCCCACCGTCAACCAACTGATTGGACCTTATCAGTGTGGCTTTAGACCTGGAAAGTCTACCATCGACCAAATATTCACGATACGCCAAATCTTGGAAAAGACCCATGAAAGGAGAATCGACACACACCATCTTTTCGTCGACTTCAAAGCTGCATTCGACAGTACGGAAAGGAGTTACTTGTATGCCGCGATGTCTGAATTTGGTATCCCCGCAAAACTAATACGGCTATGCAAGATGACGTTGTTCAACACCAGCAGCGCCGTCAGAATTGGGAAGGACCTCTCCGAGCCGTTTGATACCAAACGAGGTTTCAGACAGGGTGACTCGCTGTCGTGTGACTTCTTTAACCTGATGTTGGAGAGCATCGTACGAGCCGCAGAACTTAATCGCTCAGGCACAATATTTTATAAGAGCGTACAATTGTTGGCGTATGCCGATGATATTGACATCATCGGCCTTAACAACCGCGCTGTTAGTTCTGCCTTCTCCAAGCTGGATAAAGAGGCAAAGCGAATGGGTCTGGTGGTGAACGAGGACAAAACGAAGTACCTCCTGTCATCAAACAAACAGTCGGCGCACTCGCGTATCGGCACCCACGTCACTGTTGACAGTTATAATTTCGAGGTTGTAAAAGACTTCGTTTATTAAGGAACCAGCATTAACACCGATAACAATGTCAGCCTTGAAATCCAACGTAGAATCTCTCTTGCCAACAAGTGCTACTTTGGACTAAGTAGGCAATTGAGTAGTAAAGTCCTCTCTCGACGAACAAAACTAACACTCTACAAGACTCTCATCATGCCCGTCCTAACGTATGGCGCAGAAGCGTGGACGATGACAACATCCGATGAAGCGACGCTTGGAGTGTTCGAGAGAAAGATTCTGCGCAAGATTTTTGGACCTTTGCACGTAGGCAACGGCGAATATCGCAGACGATGGAACGATGAGCTGTATGAGCTTTACGACGACATAGACATAGCGCAGCGAATAAAGATCCAGCGGCTACGTTGGCTGGGTCATGTCGTCCGAATGGATACAAACGCTCCGGCACTGAAAGTATTCGATGCGGTACCAGCTGGTGGTAGTAGAGGAAGAGGGCGGCCTCCTCTGCGTTGGAAAGATCAGGTGGAGAAGGACTTGGCTTCACTTGGTGTGTCCAATTGGCGCCGGTTAGCACGAGAAAGAAACGACTGGCGCGCTTTGTTAAACTCGGCCAAAATCGCGTAAGCGGTTATCGCGCCAATTAAGAAGAAGAAGAGAATATCCTAACACATTTTTAAAACAGCTTTCACGCGCGGAGCGATGTTGACTGCGCCGCTGTTGCCAGCGAACTGGGATCGATTTCTAGTGGAAGGGGAAGGTCCAACGATCATTTTCCCCTACCAGCCGATTCGGTTGATCGCTTGGCAGACGCTCCGCGCGGGAAGGCTCATTACTTTTCAAGCAAACCCTATAAGCCTAAGTCTTGTCGAGGCCATATGCCCCCTAGAGGAGTGAACAAGGACAAAAAAAGTTCTTGTGCTCTCTGCTGACGATTGGTGCCATAGCTAAACGATTCTGCTTGAGTGTTAATTGGCGTCAATCAAATTCACCAAATGAAATCGAGTCCCTCTCCACAAGGTTGATGGCGAGCTAACTCATCGAATACTCTATGAACTGCATCCATTTGTTTTCATTTTTTGCTACGACTTGACTTAGCTAACGGAGGCGCTGCTCTTATATTGCCGCTAGCGCTCAATGGTTCATAAATCTTTCGCAGAAACTTTCTTTTTCTCCAACACTTCAAGTCTCGCCCATTTGAATGTTCCCACCTAAGTTCCTGCGCTATAAAATTGGAAGTTATAAGGAGAGACTTTTAAAGACGTTATCATAACCTTTTGTGAATGCTCTACTCTGTGGCGCAAGGGCATGAATAATAACAACATTCAATGAAGCAAAATGAAGTATTCGTGGAAAAGACTGTGTCGAACAGTTGTAGCCCTTTGAGCATTTTCTTAAACACGTTTTCTTTCTTTTCCTTTTCCTCTTTTTCTTTTCCTTCGAATATATCATCGCAGTGAGTCGTCTGAGACCCAATGAGTCTCCCTTTAAGCTTTTAGTATTCCAACTTCCTTCTTAGTGAAATCAATGCAACTTCCAAACAAAGCTCGCATTTTACGGGTAGGGAATCCTGTAAAGCCATCTTTCACGTCATGCAAGGGCGACCCAAGAATGCTATCTTCACGGATAGTCAGGCTGCTATAAAGACGATAAACTCAAGCAGTATAACTTCCACACTTGAGGAGGAACTCAACTCGCCCTGTTAATGTCTCAATAGGCCACTGGAGTAACGAGAGTAAAGTGAAGGCAGGTGAGCTTACTAGAATCTTCCTTCTTCCAAACTTGAGAAGGAACTCAAACAAAAGAACTCAACTCGTTCAGTTAATGTCTGAATAGGCCACAGGAGCAACGAGAGTAAAGAGAACGCAGATGAGCTTGCTAGAATCCTCCTTAAGCTCGACCAAAATGGCACCAGTAGAGGCTCCCTTCAGGTGGATTGAGGAGAGACTAGAGTTTCACTGTTACTGCATTGCAAACGATGGAGTTGACTACCAACCTGTGTCATGCCCAGGAAAACATGGCGTGACTATAACTAATCAAAGGCGAAACAATTGCTTGGATATGAACGATCCAACATGTCAAGGCTAACTGCCGTTCTCACAGAGCACTGAAGCTAGGGGAGCTCGCAGCGAGGACACAACAATATTGGCGCAGATGTAGAGAAGTGATTGAGGAGGAAGCTTTTGCTCACT
Organism: Anastrepha fraterculus; assembly: GCA_037575425.1. Lineage (NCBI taxonomy): Eukaryota > Metazoa > Arthropoda > Insecta > Diptera > Tephritidae > Anastrepha > Anastrepha fraterculus. The sequence goes on along the minus strand of JAYXIM010001684.1, from coordinate 676,479 downwards.
ATCATGCCCATGTCCGGGTTTGTCAAGGCCAGGATTATAAGCTTTTGGCAAAACATTTTTCAACAGGATTGGAGAAATGAAAAGGAAAGGATTGCTACAGTCTCGGGCTGTTCATAAAGTTTAACATTTCGAAGGGTGGCGTATTCCATACTCTGAATGGAAACGATAATAGTTCTCCAAAGTAAATACGTCTATAATTTATTTCACGAGGATAGACACATAAGATGCGTTCTAGCTTTTCCTCCAACTACCAACAAAACCTTACCAAGATATTATTTTAACACGCCCCATCACTCATCTGTCAGCTAACCAGTAAGAGCTCGTGACTCTCGTTCCCCCGACAGTCGGTTCTACGTTACCGGAACGACCCGGATTTACTATATATCCGGCCAAGGACTCACTCCAGCAGCACTCCCCGTACATGTATGGGGAATGTTTTTGCTGCTACAACAACGACAACAACAGCTCTTGACTCTAAAGGTCCGGGATGTCAGATGTCCTCCGGCAAGAAGTCATGGTTCTCTTTCTTGCTTTTTTCTTTTGACTCAGATTCTTCACATCAGCTTAAAATTACAGCCTTTGCATGTTATGAGTTGTTCAGGCCCACGTTTCACAACACCCTCACCTCTTTGGTTGTCTTCAAACTCTTCATGCCTTAAGCTACTCAAAAATATATATACTAAAAACGGTTCTTATCTCTCTTGACCTCTGAAACTGAAAGCCAGAAGCATTTATAGGAGATGCGAAAAAGTCCAGACCAAGAAAGCTCTGAATATAAATTCGAAGCAAAAACAGTTTATGCAAATAAATAACGAGCAACAGTGCAAATAGAATAATTATTTCATGGCGATGTAGCGCTGCGGTTTCTGTTGGAGCTAATTGAATAAATATACAAAGAGCTTGGCGCATTTGCTTACTTTTCTCTTCCAAGTTCGTTTCCTTCGTTTTCTTCGCCAACCTTAAATGCAAGATAGCAAATCATAGCCAGGAACAACCATCGAACAAAATGCAAAAACAAAAATATTCAAATTAACACCACTACACTTTGTAAGCCACAGATGCCGCACAAGCAGAAGCAGCGAACAAGTAATTACGTGTGCGGTGAGCGAACATAATAAAAATACAGAAATGTGGAAGGGAATACAAAGAAATGCTGGAGGAAAACAAGGTGTTAAAGGGCCACAATAAACAAAGTTTCAAACAACCATTTACATTTGCATTTGCCTTAAAAAAACTTTGTTGCCATGCCATTACCCATAAGCCAGATTTCGTTGCAGTTGTTCCAGCTGCCGCTGCCGCTGCCGTCTTAAACGTTGGTGTGCCCGAATGGATGAATGACTTTATTAAGCAACAGAAAAAGTTATGTTTATTATGCTTACATTTCTTACAATTCTTTTAGCCAACATCAACAAAGAATGCTCGAATCCAACTTAAATTTATGTAAATATGTAAGGCTGCGGGAAACATCGTTCGCTACTTTTATGCAATAAAAAAATCTTGATGGAGCTTTCATAACTCTTTATGAATGAAAATATAAGAGTAAATACCATATTTCACAACAGCGAAGCAACAGGCGATTGAATGTAGGAATATATTATACAATATTTTTGCGCTGCTTCAGTGCTTGTGCAGTGTATCTAAGTGTGTAGCATACATTCAGGCGCTGAGGAGACGGGGAAAATTTATACGGAGCACAACATATTTGTATTGCTGGTAACTGTGCCGCATTCTCCCATGAATACGTAAACAGTTAAAATGAAATGTGATTATTCTTAAGGCTTTTAGGGGCATTATGTTGAGATAATTTGAACATAAATATTCCTTTCGGTGGAAAAATCAGCGTGAATATATAAAATATGTGAGCGAGCAAGCACTTGATTTCTTCAAATAAATTTCTATAATTTCAAGGAGGCATCCGTTTGAAAGTACAACCCTAAGCAGTGATTAACGAATGTTACCATTCACAAATATTACCATGTCAAATAACCTGTACAGAATGTCTGAGCGTGATTTACTTCGTTCGTACTGCACTTAAATTTTCTTGAGCTTGCTAAAGGTGCCACAAGAAAAGAAAATACTGGAGCTCAACGCATTGTGGGGAAATAATTTAAATAAATAAAGTAGAAACTCGCACGTAATGAAAAGCGGGATCGGTGTAAGTTTCGAGGTGGTTGCAAATACTGAGTTCTTTTCCATACAATTTTTTTTTTTTTTTTTGAAGTGAAACTTCTTAGACGTCGATGGACGAGCGAGAATGGAGAGTAAAATTTAAGGTCATGCAACGTTTTGGGCGTTCTCGTTCCGCGAGAGAGAAAAAAGATATAACGTAGAGGAAAAGGGGAGAGAGATATACTTTAGGCTATTTTTCCTGAGTTTTTCCTCGTGGTTGCTAATTTCTAGTGAGAAATAACAATGCCTACTTTTTGGCGCTTGTTTGCTGGTGCAAACTTGTACGAAATATATTTTTGGTGCCTACTTTTTGGCGTTTTATTTCCTGGGTGCCTACTGTTTGGGGCATTTTTTGGTCCCAATTTTTTTGGTGCCTACTTTTTGGCGTTTAATCCCGTTTCCCTATCCATTCCGTCGTCGGATTTATTGGTATTGTCTTGCGGTAATTTGTGCTGTTGCTGCGGTTCTGGAATCGCTGCGTTTCTGCGGGTGATAAACGCTCAGAGTAGTGCGCGTTGTTGCCACGGTATGTGTCCGGCGTTTCCCTACACCAGTCGACCGTTCTCCGTTTTTTGTAAATTTTGTCTATTTGTATTCTCTGCAAATGTTGTGAATTAATCTTAATAAATATTCTTTCTCTCTCTCGCTCTCTCGTGGAGTTATTGCGTGAATTGCCTTGGAGGACTTTTTTAAAGAGTTTCCAATTAGTGGGTTTATTGTAAAGAGTTGGTGGTTGGTCTTTTTCGACAATTTCTTCCCTGATTGTTTGATATATTGGGGAATAATCTGAGTTCAAATCAGATCTCTCACTGATTTGAACATAATAGTGTGATATTTTTTTAACTATGAAAAAGTCGATTAAGTCTGGGGCTTTGTTGACATCTGTTGGCCAGTAAGTTGGTTTAGCTGTTGAAAGAAACGCACAGCCCGTTTCTTGTGCTGCTTTATATAGTTCCAATCTTTTTGTCGTAGTTAAGCGGGACCTCCAGATGGTATTTTTCACGTTGAAGCCTCCGCCCATTATAAACTTAAATTTATGCGTATTTATAAGCTCTTTATATAGCCATGATTGAGAGAGACGGGATTTTTGTTTTGATTGTGATAATGTTCCATACAAATTAAACTAGTTTTTTTACTGATAGCAATCCAAGTTTATTTATTTTTATTTTATTAATTAAATATACTCTAAAGCGATAAAATTCATTTGAAATTAAAGAAATTTTTGATTTTGATTTGTTTTGTACACACTCGCTTGCTCAGTACCACAGCCTCTGCAACGTGCCAACATCGTTTCAGGAAGCATTGTTTTGCTCTGCCCAGTCCAAGCATATATTGAATGCTGATCTTCCCACCTCCGATGGAGTTTTATTCGTATTTACAATAGCATCACGTCGTTGGGTGCTTCACCGGCTGTTTCGTCGTCTTCATTACAGTATTCTTCATTTAAAGCTGTGGGTTCCAAATGAGTTTCAATAATCCATTGCTCGGTTTCAAATTTTTTTCTTTTTTTTTTTTTGGAAGGAGGTTGAAATCAAAATGTCAGAAGCATCTCAGAGGTTCCGTCACCCCAATGGTATGTGCGGTACGCTCTTACTAATACTATAACAATCCTCCCCCTCGGTTAATTCTACCCTGGAACCACAAAAGTATAAGTTCTGGGTAGAGCCACGTTTATGTCCGAAAACACAACTGCGTCCAGGTTCCTCTCCTGTAGGCATATGGAAACTATGCCCCATCAATAGCTTCAATTACTCCCACTGTGTCCCACTCGGTCACAATAAAACATGACTTGTTCTGCGTTTTCGTTAGTATTCCGACAGTTTGGACAGAAAGGGCTGTCTGCCAGCTTAAAACGGTGCAGGTATTCCTGAAAACAGCCACCTCCGCTGAGCAACGGTGTCTCTATGTTTTCTCATTAACCACTCATAAACACATGGTATGAGTTTGTGGGTCCAACGTCCGCTTTGTGACTCATCCCCCCCTCGATTTCACATTGGGAGAGTTGCTGCATTGGTTCTAATTCCCGAAGCAAATTTGCAATGAATTGAATGTTGGATGCATCCTCAGCTATCTGTAATCGTGGATCCGAAAGAGGAATGATATCGTCAAAATACCAGGTAGAGGCTTTTCCAAACAGTTTTTGAAACAGTGACTTGAATTAAAGTTGCAGTAAAAGCATCCAATTTTTCAGGTCGGTATTTTACAGTAACTCATCAATAGTTTCTCCACGAGCTACAATGTGACTTAAGAGGAATTTTTTGTAGTTCAATTTAGTAAGCCTCACACGTTAAAACAAATGGATGTCCCAAAGCACTGACAGGTTTCTAGCAGTGCAAAGGTGCCTTTGGGAAAACGTGAGGTCTTTCTCCTAGCAAGATCCTATGGATCTACACGGCTATGATAAGACCTATTATCACCTATGCATCAGTGGTCTGGATGAGCAGGCTCTCTCTCGTGGGAGTCAGGAGGACCTTATCAAAACTACAACGCACTGTGGCCATCTGTTGCACTGCAGCTTTTCCGACTACTTCAGGCCCGGCATTAGATGCTCTGGCTAGTCAACCACCACTTGATGCTTTCATCCAAGGAGAGGCCTTGAAGGCTATGTGCAGGCTGAAATACAATGGGAACTGGTACGGACCCTGTCCGGTGTTGGAAAACAGAGAAAAAATGGACTTCGATCCAACGATTCTGTCCATGCCTCTTGAATCCATGCCATGGTGCTGCCACAGGCTCAATTGTGGTCAAACTCTGAAAATGAGCCCGGCAAACACTGTCTTCGCATTTTCTCGAATGGCTCCAGGACCGAGCACGGCTCCGGCTCTGGGGTCTACGTGGAATCCAGCTGGACAAAACTGCACTTTGCTCTTGGAATGCATGCATCTGTGTTTCAAGTGGGGGTACATGCTGTTCAAGAAGCGATAAACTTAAACTTAAACTAAACCGATGGAGAGGCAGATCTGTATGTGTCTGCAGCGACAGCCAAGCTGCGCTCATGGTCATAGACAGCCCCCTAATCACATCAGGGCTAGTCGAGTCTTGTAAATCCAGGCTGAACTATGTCGGTAGGCATAATAGCCTGATGCTAACATGGGTCCCGGGACGCGTGGGTATCGTGTATAACGAGACCTCTAACTCCTTAGCTAGGATGGGCTTTGAGGATAACTTATTTGGCCCGGAGCCCGTTCTGACACTCCCTTCTGCAGCCATCAAAGCCACGGTTAGCAAATGGGTTACTACAACCCACAAGTGAGCTTGACAGGCTGAGAGAGGTTGCAGATGGATTAAACTGATGTTACCTGTCATGTCCGACCGACCGTCGCAGTTCCTGACGGGCCACGTTTTATGGGCAAAGCACATGGAAAAGGTAGGCATCTCAGACAGGGTACTCTTGAAGAGGAGGGCGAGACAACGGACCCCTTCCTGAGCGTCTGCCCCGCCCTCGCTCAAATCAGGCTTGAGGTCTTTGGCTCTGATGTGTTAACAAGCGACCCCCTTGGCTCCTTGGCACCAAAAGGTCTACTCAGATTTCTTCGAAAGTCGGGTAGATTAAAATAAAATTAAAAGGGAATCTGAGTGCAGTACAATGGACTTAATTGTATCTGAGTGCTGTACTTGCTAGTTGTCCCGACAAAAAAAAGGCTCATAACGTTGTGATCCATGGACGGTATTTGATCCATGGACTGTATTGTATTTTCCCTAGGAGGAAAGCACATCACCGATATTTGGCCGTCGTAAGCTCTTTAACTTATTTCTAAGGAAAACGTAGAACAAATTAAGCTCCATTTCTTCATATGCTATTTTGAACCCCTTGGCCCCAGTACAATAACTGCAGAGCTCAAAAAGTCTTGCCACTCCACGCCATTCAACTTCCATTGGACGATCGGCATTAAACCCCCGTTACAGTAGAGACTTTTCCGAGAAGGAGACTTCTCTGTAAATGTCCGGGTTTGGCAGTTAGACGATTAAGGGGCTCCTTTCTTCGGCAGCCTGGGGCAGAGATCCAACCTCAAACCTCTAGTTTCTTACTGTAATTATTTAAAGCTCAACATTTAATAGTTTTATATCGAAATTTTATTGTCGATATTGGTGCTATCTGTAAACAGCTACCTAAAGCAGTGGAAAATGAAGCTCTAGCCGCACTCGGTGGCGGAACAGGCAAGTATTTAAAATATTTTTTTAATAGGAAATGTTGACTTGGATGTCAGTATTCAAAATTATTAGAAACATAAAAAGCCTATAAAATTGTTTAATAAAAAAATATATGAAAATGTACGATCACAGTTTAGCTCATCCAACCGAAACTGAATTTTGGGAGCCAACATGACCCAATCGAAAGCCAGAGTTCGGTCGATCTTAATTTTTTATATTGCATGCCTTTGCCGCTAGTTTAATAAATTTAAATATAAATTTACTTATTACCTCTTTAGACGACCTGTAAATTAAAACTTTTTTAAATTTAAACTATTTCGATGGATACATTCAGGAAAATGAAAGATTTTTGCATATATATAATTGGTGCTTACTCTCTTTTTGGGGGTTTGACCGACCTGCTCCTTCTATTTCTGACGCGCGCCTTGATGTTGCTCCACAAATGGAGGGACCTACAGTTTTGCGCCGCCGAACGTAGCTATTTTTTTCTGATGAGTTTTTTCATGGCAGAAATACTCACGGAGGTTTGCCATTGCCTGCCGAGGGTCGACCGCTATTAGAAAAAAACTTTTTCTATTATTGTGCTGTTTCATGTTTCTTTATTTTGGTATTTCACGGAGATTTGAACCAACGTACCGCAAATTCTGAATGGTAGTCACGCACCAACCCATTCAGCTACGGCCGCCGCCGAGGGGTTTAACTTTAACTAAAACTAAAATAGTTGTTTGTGCCTGTGTATGTGTGTTTTTTAACGAAAAAAAAATCTTCTTGATTTTAAAGTGCATTTAAAAAATTCTGTGCAGTCACGCGAATATAATCTAAATGGAAATCTAATTTTTCAAGCAAAGTTCATACAAATTTTCAATTGAATTCTGTCGTTTTAGTATTACGAAATTTTATATACTTTTCACGTTTTTATGCGAATACCTTTTCAGCTTTCAAATCGCTTCCGAAAGTATTAAATTTGAATTACAACTAAATAATTTCCTTTCTGCTTTTTTCCCCTTTTCCATTGCACGTCAATTCTTCCGTGAGCAGTCCACATGGTTACACCGTAAGCGCAGCCAATAATCGCATTCATATACACGCACATACTCATACTCACACTTTTACATACACACACACACACCGCAAATACGACGTCATGAAATCCACTTTGATTTGGTTGTTGCTGGCTGGTTGTGGCGCCGTGTTGCTGCTGGGCAACACAGTAGACGCCTGGAATCGGCAGTTCTTCAACCGATACTCACGTAGCTGGCTGCGCAACAATGCCGACGTAGTAGGAGGAGTTGGTGGTGGTGGTGCAGGTGGTGTAGGTGTGAGTGGAAGTGGAAGTACTAGTCTTGCCGGCAATACACCACAAATCGACGACTTCAATGCACTTTTTGGCCTCGGCAACGATATGAGTTTGCATGGTAATAGTGGAGCTGGTGTTGCAGCTGGGACTGGTGGCGGAACAAATGCCATTTTAAGCGCAGGCGGAGGCGGAGGAGGAGGTCTGGGAAGTGGTACCGGTGGTAGTTTTTCTGCCTTCGGTGCTGGCTACGATGCAGACACAGGCGGTTTTGGTGGTCAACAACAGGTGAGTTGCATTCAATTTCATTATGTCGCCCATGTTTTACTGTGCAGCGACTGAACAAAGTAGCAAGCGGGGTAAAGTACGTAAAAAGAAAAATATGTTTCCAATAAAGAAGAAAATGAACTACACTTCTCGCCCGTGCACTCGTTCACTGGTGCTGGCAATTAAGGTGACTTGTACTAACCCTAATGCAAAAGTTTTCTCTTTTTTGCTGCACTTTTCGCCACCAAAGTTAAAGTGTGCAAAGCTCGGTGGCGTACAAGTGCTGAGGTTAACAAGTTGGCCAAAGAACAGAATTGTGACAGCAAAGACAAATGAAAGGAAATGAAAGAAATAACTAATTAAAGAAAGGACTTGTTGAAAGGTAAAGTTTGCATTAATAGAGAAATGAACAGAGGCCAAAGTTTGGTAAGGAACCTGCGTTTGAAAAGTTTTAATTGACCAAAACATTTTATATCGAATGACCCATTACAGGTTTTTAATGAGGAACTGTTATTAGTGACTAAATTTGCTTAGAAATAAAATTTCGATTTGAAAGACGAATATGTTTAGATGAGATTAGAAAAAAAAAAGAAATAAAAGAAATTTACTAGACAGCGATTGCTTGTCAAGCCTCCTAGTATTTTGGGTATGATCGCCTGTTAGCCCAGAAATTTGTTTATTTGTAGGTATGGGATAAGAAGTAAACTGATAAAATTGAAAAAAATAATAATAATAATGCTTTTGAGATTTATTCACTGTTAAGTAAAGAATTTTTTTAATAAGTGAAATCAATTCGGTCCTTTCGAACATTTTAGTGCATTTTACAATATTTAAGAACATTTTAACATTTAGAAGATTTTTTTAGGATAAAATATAATTCGAAAACAAGTTTGGGAAAAAATTATATATTTTGTTGTTCAAAACTTTTCCCAATTTTGACCACTTTCCAAATTTTTTGTCAATTTTGAAAAACATCCACTCTCCAGTTTATCAAAAAAAAAATTTTATTAATAGCTGAGAGTACAAAAATTTGTAGGAAAACAATTAAAATTTTTTTGTTCAAAATCTTCAGGGTAAAGTTTGTTAGCCAATTTTGAAAGACACCACCAGTCAGATTTTTCTGATTTTTTTTTTTGTATTAACTCCTGAGAATGCACTAAACATTTCCAATATTTAATCGCTTTTTCTGCTGGTTTTAGTATTTTTGTGTTTATTTTTTACTTTCTTTAATACAAAATATTCTTTATAAAAAAGATTTTATTATTATTTTTTTTTTGCTCAAAATTTTTGGGAAAAAGTTTGTATGTCAGTTTTGAAAAACATCTACACTCAGATTTTTCGAATTTTTTTTATTATTAGCTGAAAGTATAAAAAACTGTAGGACAAATATAATTTTTTTCTTTATTAATAATATTTTCTAATTTTTGTTTTATTTTTTATAATAAAACTAGCAAACCCGACCCGCTTCGCTGGGCAAAGACACGGTGGGTCCACGTTTTGGCATATATTTCGAGACCCTAGTCATCAATAGGTATGAAAATTACCCCACGTTAAAGCACTTATCGACAGCTTTCATTTGATGCTCATATTGCACATCCACAACCAAAGGTTACCCGGGCCCACGTTTTGACCTATATCTCGAGACCCCAGTCACGGAGCGGCATGAGAAATACTCTGTACTAAAGCATTCACCAACAGCTTCCAATTGTTATCCATATTGTACAAACACATTCTAGGGTCCACGTGTTGGTCTCTATCTCGGGACCCTAGTCACGGAGCGGCATGAAAAATACTCTGAACTAAAGCATTCACCAACAGCTTCCATTTGATACCCATATTGTATATACACATCCGAAGGTTACCCGGGCCCACGTATTGACCTATATCTTGAGATCCCATTCACGGAGCGGCATGAGAAATACTCTGTACTAAAGCGTTCACCAACAGCTTCCACTTGATATCCATATTGTACAAACACATTCTAGGGTCGACGTGTTGGTCTCTATCTCGGGACCCTAGTCACGGAGCGGCATGAAAAATACTCTGAACTAAAGCATTCACCAACAGCTTCCATTTGATACCCATATTGTATATACACATCCGAAGGTTACCCGGGCCCACATTTTGACCTATATCTCGAGACCCCAGTCACGGAGCGGCATGAGAAATACTCTGTACTAAAGCATTCACCAATAGCTTCCAATTGCTATCCATATTGTACAAACACATTCTAGGGTCCACGTGTTGGTCTCTATCTCGGGACCCTAGTCACGGAGCGGCATGAAAAATACTCTGAACTAAAGCATTCACCAACAGCTTCCATTTGCTACCCATATTGTACAAACACATCCTAGGGTTACCCGGGTTCACGTTTTGGCCTATTTCTCGAGACCCTGGTATCCGATTCTTAAAATTTTAAAACACAAACCAACTACTGAATAGTCCAAACAAAGCCTAAAAATTTGGTTTGGATAGGTGAGCCCGTTCGCGAGTTTTAAGCGAATATAGGGACAGATTTTCACATTTATATATATAGATGATGTGTGTAAGTTTGGTTTAATTCGGTGCAAAGACACGGCGGGTCCACGGTTTGGCATATATTTCGAGACCCCAGCCACGGAGCGGATGGAAATACTCTGAACTAAAGCATTCACCAACAGCTTCCATTTGATACCCATATTGTACATACACATCCCCAGGTTACCCGGGTCCACGTTTTGGTCTCTATCTCGAGACCCTAGTCACGGAGCGGATGGAAATACTCTGAACTAAAGCATTCACCAACAGCTTCCATTTGATACCCATATTGTACATACACATCCCCAGGTTACCCGGGCCCACGTTTTGACCTATATCTTGAGACCCCAGTCACGGAGCGGCATGAGAAATACTCTGTACTAAAGCATTCACCAACAGCTTCCAATTGATATCCATATTGTACAAACACATTCTAGGCTCCACGTGTTGGTCTCTATCTCGGGACCCTAGTCACGGAGCGGCATGAAAAATACTCTGAACTAAAGCATTCACCAACAGCTTCCATTTGATACCCATATTGTATATACACATCAAAAGGTTATCCGGGCCCACATTTTGACCTATATCTCGAGACCCCAGTCACGGAGCGGCATGAGAAATACTCTGTACTAAAGCATTCACCAATAGCTTCCAATTGCTATCCATATTGTACAAACACATTCTAGGGTTCACGTGTTGGTCTCTATCTCGGGACCCTAGTCACGGAGCGGCATGAAAAATACTCTGAACTAAAGCATTCACCAACAGCTTCCATTTGCTACCCATATTGTACAAACACATCCTAGGGTTACCCGGGTTCACGTTTTGGCCTATTTCTCGAGACCCTGGTATCCGATTCTTAAAATTTTAAAACACAAACCAACTACTGAATAGTCCAAACAAAGCCTAAAAATTTGGTTTGGATAGGTGAGCCCGTTCGCGAGTTTTAAGCGAATATAGGGACAGATTTTCACATTTATATATATAGATGATGTGTGTAAGTTTGGTTTAATTCGGTGCAAAGACACGGCGGGTCCACGGTTTGGCATATATTTCGAGACCCCAGCCACGGAGCGGATGGAAATACTCTGAACTAAAGCATTCACCAACAGCTTCCATTTGATACCCATATTGTACATACACATCCCCAGGTTACCCGGGTCCACGTTTTGGTCTCTATCTCGAGACCCTAGTCACGGAGCGGATGGAAATACTCTGAACTAAAGCATTCACCAACAGCTTCCATTTGATACCCATATTGTACATACACATCCCCAGGTTACCCGGGTCCACGTTTTGACCTATATCTCGAGACCGTATCTACCAATAGTATCCAAACTATACGGAAACCATCTTCAATACCTCCTTAACAATGTGTGTAAGTTTGGTTTAATTCGGTTTAAAGACACGGCGGGTCCACGTTTTGGCATATATTTCGAGACCCTAGTCATCAATAGGTATGAAAATTAACCCGTATTAAAGCACTTAACCACAGCTTCCATTTGATACCCATATTGTACATACACAACCAAAGGTTACCCGGGTCCACGTTTTGACCATTTTCCCGGCAATTATTCGAATTTTTCTCACCTTCTAAAACCTTCCCTAGACCTCCACGAATAATTCAAGACCAAGATAAGAAAAATCCGTTCAGCCATTCTCGAGTTATAAGCGAACATAGGGACAGATTTTCACATTTATATATATAGATATACTTAAAAAACAAAAATTTGGGAAGAAATTATAAATTTTTTTGTACACATTTTTTGGGAAAAAGTTTGTCAATTTTGAAAAACATCTACATACACTTACATTTTTCTAAATTTTTTTATTAATAGCTGAGAGTGTGAAAAATTGTAGGAAAAATATATAAAAAAATAAATTTTTTCTTGATTTTTTGCTTTATTAATAATATTTTCGAATTTTTGTTTTATTTTTTATAATAAAATATACTTAAAATTCAAAAATTTGGGAAAATTTATTTAAATTTTTTGTTCAAAATATTTGGGAAAAAGTTTGTTTCTCAATTTTGAAAAACATTTACACTCAGATTTTTCTAAATTTTTTTTAATACCTAAAAGTATAAAAAATTTTAGGAAAAAAATTAAGTTTTTTGTTCAAAATTTTTGGAATAAAGTTTGTTAGTCAATTTTGAAAAACACCTCCAGTCAGATTTTCCTGAATTTTTTTTATTAATTGCTGTGAATACACTCAACATTCCCAATATTTATTTGCCTTTTTTGTTCGTCTTTACATTTTTGTATTTGTTTCTTACTTTTTTTTATATAAAATATACTTTTTAAATAAGAATTTCGGGAAAAGATTTTATTATTATTAAGGTTTTGTTTTTAATTTTTAGGAAAAAAATTAGGAAAAAACAAATTTTGGGAAGAAAAAATTTTGGGAACAATTTTTTTTTGTTCACAATTTTTTCCAATTTCCCATTTTTTGTAAATTTAATAAAACACCCCCACTCAAATCTTTTCGTAAATTTTTTTTTATTAATAAATAATTTTTTTTTTATTTTTGGGAAAAACTTTGTTTTTGTTATAAAACCGCCACATATACTAACAAGAGAAAAAAACAATACAATCCAATATTCATCCATTACGACACAAAGGCAAAATACTTGGGTATGATTATAAAAGGTGGTTTCAAGGGCCGATGTTGAATGTGAACTACACCTAAACGTCAACGACACGGTGGAACTTTTTTTTTTGGGTTATTTGAAAGAAGAGGTGTACGTCGATAAACCAGCAACAATTCAAGAGCTAAAGGACATTAACGGCATAGAACCTCAATTATGCCTCAGCGTTATCGAAAATTTGGGCCATCGGATGGAGGTGTGCCGCCGAGGCCGGCTATTTGGCCAATATTTTGCTTTGTACGTAATTGAGCCATACCAGTATTATCATAATAAAGAGAAATGATAATAATTTCCTCAAAAAATTGCTTTTTATTCAAAATCAACACGGGCCCTGAAAACTTAACCACCTTTTAGATAATAAACTTAACTGGAAGTTACTCATTTGACAAAAACGACGCTAAATCAAGACTAGTTTCAAACAACTTCATTGGCTTTTGCGAAAAAATGCAACGCTCTCACTAGAAAATAAGATAATAATATAAAAATTAACTATAACACCAATATGGAAATATGGCTCAAAGCTTTGGAGAACTGCAAGCAGTAGAAATATAAAAATTATACAACAAACGCAAAATAAGATACTTCGCCTTCGAAATGTTAATATCCATCGAGACTTTAAAGTAAAAACTAAAGAAATACGTAACAACAGCTTAAGACACACAAGTCGACTACTATAACATTCTAACAGGAAGAGGAAACCGAGTCGAGGAGACTTAAGCGCAAACGACCAACTGGCCTGCAGATTTAAATGGTGTCATACTTTTATGAATAAGAATGAATAAATATCTAATTAAATGAGGATAATAAAAAACAAAAACAAAGGGGCAAAAACAGTTTTAAGCCGACTCAGAACGGCAAATGGTTTATGGGCTTATGAGGAGCTTTCTCATGGCAGAAGGTTTACTATTGTCTGCCGAGGGGTACAGCTATTACAAAAAAAACGGTTCTATTATTTTGTTGTTTCACGCACGGAGACTCGAACCTAACCTGGTAGTCACGCCCCAAACCATTCGACTACGGCGGCCGTCAAATATTAAGATATTAAAATCCTAAAATTTCATTCACAACAGATCAGTTTTTCTAATCTTTCTGACCACTTAGCGACGCTATAACAAAAGCACAATTTCTTCAGTACATCACCAATGACCGTAAACCCTTTTATTCGATGAAAATGCAATAAAAAGTCATTAAATTTTAAATCGCATTTTAAATTCACATTTACCAATCTTGACTTCAATTCCTAGTTCCAGTCAGTGGTGGGGGCTCACTAACATAAAAGAAGAAGAAGTCTGTTTATATCAAAAAAAATATTATTTACAATTAATTTTGTTCCGAAGAATTTATTAGTTTGCTAACATTTTGAGTCATAGTTGCATACTCAATGTGAAGTCTAATTGAATTTATATGGTTCAATTTGAGTGAATTTGTGTGAACTATTGAACTTTGACAGATATTGCATTATTATTTATATGCGTGTATGCACTGGGAAATGCTTTCAACTTTTACATCCCTGTTCGAATAAATAATATGATCAGCTACATATTCGTTTTCATGCGTATAGGTATTAATTAATACAAAATGAGTGGGCTGAACAAAAGTAGTTGGGGCGGGTATTGGTAACAAGAAAAGTATTTGCTTCTAAATACAAATATGAATACATACCTCAATATTGTATCGGTCGAGGAAAGAGTCGTGCATATTAATAAATAAAATAAGTCCTATGTAGCAGAAGAAACATTTTAATTAAAACTTTCAATGTTACAGAAATACTTATAGATATGCATATGTAACCATGTACATGTGTGAACGTGCCACCAGTATCCACATGCTCTTCGTTAAATCTTGGTTGGTTGATTGATTTAAGAGGGGCTTTTCCGATAGTTCAATTGGCGCTTCCGCACTATTTTGTTACCACATCCTTATCCTTATTCCTGCACGACCATATCCAGTCTGTGAGATTGAGAAACCTTACAAGCCATTCGGTTTGCCAAAGGTTAACATCCTCGCCTTCCATTAGAGTGCATTAACAGAGGAAATGGAAGACAATTTCCTGTTCCTCCGGTTGATTATGACTATGATAGAACTTAGTGAAAGTAATATTCATTTTGGCTGCTTGTTGTGTGCCTTTTTCAGCTAGGAAACTTTTTCCGTGAAATCACTGATGATTTCCCACGTTTTTTTGCGGCTTAGTATCTTGTTTATTATATTTTCAGTGATTATGTAGCTGACTGCATTCTCTAACGTTCGACGTTTTGTTCCCAACGCATGCATTTGAAAAAGGTGTATTCAGCATCATCTTCGGCTACATCACCGTATATGCATGTGAGGTGTTCGCATTTCGCTATTTTCATTTCATTTATTCATTTAGTAAGTCAAGAAATACAAGGTTTCTTGCAGACTACATAAAATTAAGAGTATTTGTAAGAATTATAGTGGGCAAAAAGTAAGATGAATTTATTTGTCAAACTTCGCGGGATTAAAATTTCGCTCTAGTTATTTTTTTCATGAGTTGGCAGCACTGTTAATAACATCTGGGCCAACTTTCATGTGAATGTCATTATCAGTAATATATTTACGCTTGTGTTTACCAAACGACCAAGAGTGCATTTTTCGATTTTTACAATGTCTGATTTGAGCAGAGAAGTGCCATCAAATTTTGTTCGCGGAATGAAATTTCGGCTGCGGAAACGTTTAGCATGTTGCAGAAGGCATTTGGTGATTCGACCATGTCGCAGAAAAATGTTTATAAGTGGTACAAAGACTTCAAAGAGGTCGAGAACGTGCTGATGACTTGGAGCGCTCCGGACGACCATCGACGTCAACAGATGACCAACACGTCAATAAAGTGAAGGAGTTAGTGCTCAAAAATCGTCGGTTGACTGTTAAAGACCTTACTGATATGATCGGAATATCAGAAGGATCTGGGCCTACGAAAACTCAAATCTCGTTTGGTACCGAAAACTCTCAATTTCTTGGAAAAAAGTCATCGCGTTGATGTGTGTGAAACAATGCTTTCAGACTATCAGTACAAGCTCAAATGCATCATTACGGGAGATGAGACTTGGATTTATGCTTACGACCCTGAAACAACCGACCAATCAAGCGAATATCGTGCTAAAGACGAGGCCAGACCGAAAAGAGCACGTCAAAGTCGTTCCAAAGTAGAGGTCATGATGACAGTTTTTTTCGATTTTCGTGGTGTGGTGCCCTATGAATTCCTTCCTCCTGGCTAAACTGTTAATAAGGAATATTATTTGAGCGTTATGCGCCGTTTACGTGAAGCCATTCGTCTAAAACGACCACAATTATAGGCCAACAACTCTTGGTTTTTGCATCACGATAATGCACCGTCTCACACTGCACTCGTTCTTCGTGACCATTTCGCCAAAAATTCCACGCATATCGTTCCGCAACCACCGTATTCGCCTGATTTAGCTCCGTGTGACTTCTGACTATTCCCAAAACTCAAGAGACTACTCCGGGGAACGCGTTTCGAGTCGATTGAGGAGATAAAAGCGGAATCGAAGAAGGTGCTGATGGCTATACCGGAAATGGACTATTTGGCATGTTTCGGGGATTGGAAAAATCGTTGGCATAAGTGTATTTCATCGAGAGGAGATTATTTTGAAGGGGATGAAATTGATTTACAAGAATAAAAAAAGATTTTTCATTTTACAACCAAATTCACCTTACTTTTTGCCCACAGTATTACCATTGCACCCATTTAGTTATGAACATTTTCGACTTCTTCAAACATTATGCTGCAGATGCACGTGACATCTTTGGACCTTTAGGGTGTATACATATGAACACACAGGCACTGATGTGCTAAGAAGCGGCCACGTTGGCACCACAAGATCTACTCAGATATCTTCGGAGGTCGAGTAGATTTAAAGAAAATTAAAAAGGGAATCCGGAATCATTTTGTAAAAACAATATCCGCTTTCTCAATTTCTCACAAAACTAACAAATTGCACAACGCATATTAGCAGCATTTACATTTTTTTATAACGCAACTGTAAGTTAGCTTTTTGCCGATCACATTTTTATTAGACAGCCTGTATTTGTTATGTTGGTATTTAATCTTTTTTTGAGGTTAAATGACAGTCACGCACAAGCTGAGTCGACTGCCATTATATTTATAATAACTCGACTAATAGCAAACGTAGTAAATTTTTTTATTTTTTTTTCAAACCCTCCTTGGATGAAAACTGTGTCCCTTGCTTGTTATATGCCTCATTCGGAAACAGCATAAGGGTGTACACATATAAATTACTTATAATTACATGTTAACATTGGTAAATATTAAAGGCCCTTTAGCAGCCACATCAGCCACAGCAGATGGCAAGAGAGCAACGAAATTGCATATCACTCATACGTCACGTAATACGCCATTTTCACGGTACTGCCTCTTTCAATTTGCTCTTTATACAAAATATGATTCTGCATTTTTACCGCTTGCTTTAAGCTCTGCCGCTGACATCAAACTCAATTAATAACGCAAATTGTGCACATACCGCCACATGTGGGTTGGGTTGGCTTGGTTGTGTGGCGTTTCGCGAGATAAATTGAATTTTACTATACCGTTTCATTATATACACCTACAACACACGCGCAAGGGACGCACAAACGCTAATTTACCTATTTTTACATATTTATTACACTTATATATACGCTTGTGACATCACACACTTCCGCTTCTCACCAACAGACGGAAATATATGGCATCGTGGAACCATTAATAGAGGATACGCCATGCGTGGACCGAGCTTGCCAAGTCAATGATGATTGCTGTCCCACAGGCGTCTGCGTCAATACCTACGGTGGTAAGTGCAAATATATACACATATACATATAAATACATGCACACATACATACTTACATGCATGAAATGATAAATTGCACATATTTGCATCAGTGCGCGCGCTTACGTATGTATGTGTGCACCCTAATAGCAGTCATTCAAGCTGACGATGTGTTAAGTTATCACAACCGTGGCGAAAGGTCACCGCGCCCGCGCGTATTTTTCAAATAGCAATAAAATTTTAAAATTAATTTTCTTCTGTCAACATTTTTATATTTCTGCACTCACTGCCCTCCACTCTTTGGGCCAAAGCAGAAGGCAAATGCATTTACGTTTATGGACGCAAACGCGATCTCTGCCATCGCAATACGGACTGTGAGCTGGGTATGTCGTGCCTGAAGAGTGCAGTTGGTAATCTGATGTGTCAACCGAGCACGTCTACAATTCATTTATTGAATGGCGTTGGTGGCGGTGGTGTTGACGGTGCAGGCGTAGGTGGTGTCGGTAATAATGCTATTGGACTCAAAGTTGGCACAAATATTGGAATTGCTCCGAAGTTCGCGTTGAATGTGAAGCAATTTGGCGAGGATTGTGTATCGTCGAGCGACTGTAATGTAGCCAAGTAAGTGGAAAACATATGAGCAAGCATCTATAAATAATAAATAAATTCTATCAATAAGAAATAAATAGATAAATGTATAAAAGAAGTAAATAAATAGATTAAAAGCAATGGTGGTGGGAAAAAGTGGACGCTAGTGCGTGAGCAGCTATTTCACCGGCAGATGGTTATTTCTGGTGAAAGCAGTAACGCGGATAGGGTATTCACTATGTGAAATGAAAGAGAACACAAAATAGGTTAACCCACTTCAGCAGGTTTTTTGCTTTTTGATTAATGAGTCATCATTTTTCATAAGCAGATTTAATATTCTCGCCTGAAGTTCCCTAGATTGGACTCCTAAGCTGACGCTATAAATGTTAAGTAGTATAGAAGTCTGCTATTTAGTGCTTAAGGGGTTAGAGGTAGTCGGATTAAAAAAAAATCAGATTTTTTGTTTTGGGTTTTCTTAAAGTATAATATCTTAGAAATATTGTGTGAAAATTTGAAGTGAATCCGACACATACTTTTCGAGTTATGCAACAATTAACAAAGGACACTCGGGCGCTCCGGAGCTCCGGAGCTCGATAGCAAAACTTTAAATGAGTTTTTATCAAAACTATGTTTTTTAAACTGGTGATCACTGTAACTTAAAAACCGCTTGGTGGATTTCACTAAAATTTATACTGCTTTCGAAAAACATAAAAAAATCGTGCCTGATCGAAAGATTTTTTTTTTATGAATTTCAATTTTTTTTCATAAATTTCATTTTTTTTAACAATTAATGTCGGTTTTTTTCTTGAAAATCTGTAAAATATTTCCTGAGGCCGCAATATTGTTAATTTTGAAAAAAAGCTTCGATCAGGCACAAGATTATCTATTAATAAAACTAATTTTTTTGTCCGATTGATTTTAGATGAATCTCCAAGGACTTGTGATGATCACCTCAAGGGACTTCTGGGGAAACGGGCTCCACATAAACAGCGATAACTTTTGCAATTATGAATTTTTTTTTTTTGAAATTTTGCTTAAGTCAAGTCGAAATATGATGTGTTAAGTATATGTTTTTATTTTTGTAAAATAAAGCAGTTGACTAGCAAACATTTTTTTTTTTTGAAAATCATCATTTTTTCGCGCCTCTGACTACTCTTAACCGCTTAAAATATTTTTACCGCCATACTTGACACATTTTTTGTTTTGTCTTTCTCTTTTGCTCTTCTTCTCTTTTTACTTTGTATTTTTGAGAATAAAGCTCGTGGAAGTACCGTCGATGTCATTACGGATAGGGAATTTTTTTAATTGAATCGGCTGAATGAATTTAGGGAAAGTACTGTCTAATTTACACTTTCATCGGAAGTCAAGTATCTTGGCGTAATACTTGACCCCAAGCTCCACTGGAAGCTGCACATAGAAAATCGAGTTAAGAAGGCTAATATAGCCTTCTATGCCTGTAAATCTATGTTCGGCAAGAAATGGGGCCTCAAGCCACGTGTCGTACTCTGGATGTACAACTTAGTGGTTCTGCCAATTTTGACATACGGTTGCCTAGTTTGGTGGGTAGCTCTTCAGAAGGGCTACAACTTCACTAAATTAGAGAGAGTGCAGAGAACTGCATGTGTGGGCATCACTGGTGCCTGCAGAACATGTCCCACCGCTGCGCTCAACGTTATACTCCACTTAATTCCTGTGGATCTGCAGGTTAAATCCATTGCTGCTCAGAGTGCTATCAGACTGAGGGAGTTTGGCCTCTGGAGACAACTCCCTGTTGGACATAGCAGCATCTTGAAGCAGATCTCCCCTTCCTTCTCAGATATTCGCACCGACCTCTCCATCCGCAAACTGTGCTTTGAGGGTTGTGCTAGGGCTATCTTTCCGAGCAGGCAAGATTGGAAAGAGGGGAGAGTTGTTGCGGATATAGAGGCCTCTGTTTTCACTGACGGATCCAAAATGGAGTCTGGAGTGGGAGCGGGGGTCTACTCCAAATCAGCCAACATCTCGGTCTCCTATAAATTGCCGGAGACAAGCAGCGTCTTTCAAGCAGAGGTCTTCGCGATCCTGCAGGCATGCAAAATGCTTCGGGATCGCTGTTGGGAGGGAGACATAAATATTTTTTCCGATAGCCAAGCTGCAATCAAGGCACTGTCGTCGCCGCATTGCAGCTCTCTTCTCGTAAACTCCTGTGAGGAGGAACTTAAACGCCCTCTTCTCAGACATCGGTATCCCCTTGGCCGTCGTTAAAGGAAAACTACACAACTTCTTTCTAAGAAAGGCGCAAGACAGATGGAGGTCTGTCTCATCGTGTGCCATTTCAAAAGCACTATGGCCTCAATACGACATAAACAGAACGCTTAAGGTGATGGAAACCCCCCGCCATTCAATTTCCAAACTCATCGCGGTGATCACTGGCCACTGGGTGATCGGCACTCACGCGGAGAAGCTTGGAATTCCGTACAACCCCCATTGCAGAAGCTGTGGGGATCCTACAGAGAAAGAGACTGTGGTACACTTTCTCTGCAGATGTCCGGCTTTGGCGGCTAGGCGCTTGAGATTCCTCAGCGTTCCCTTTGGGGATGACTTGACGAAATTCTCCAGCCTAGATCCCTTTTCTCTCCTCCGCTACATCAACAGCACTGGATGGCTGTAGACGGTCTCATCTCCTCCCTTAATCCTTTCACAGGTAGTGGTCCACTCTATGGTATCAAAACGGCACGTAAGTGCTACTTGTAGCGTACCTGGGGTACTCTTGCCATCTTACCTACCTACCTACTGTCTAATTTGTTTGCTGACGAAATGGCAGTTTAACGTTAACTTCGGCAAGGTTTGGCCTCATAATGGCAAAGAGAAAATTTACGCTGCTTACATTAAAAGGGAAAGCTGACATTCTGAACAAATTAAATGCGGGAGTTTTCCTTATTGCATTAGCTAAAAACTTTCACGTGCATAGAGCAACAATAACTCATATTAAAAAATGAACAGTCCATATAGAAAAATGTTACGCTCTCAGAATCCGGTCCAGGTAAAAGGAAAACTCTTAAGATTTCTGAGTTTTCAAAAATGGAAAAGGTCTTGTTCTATATGTTTGTGGATCAAATGGCCAAAAATTTACCAATTAAAAGTGAAATGCTTAAAGAAAAATCCAAGTTATTATAATAAAGGGTGATTAAGTTTCAAGGGCCGGTGTTGATTTTGAATGAAATACAAGTTTTTTAGGAAGTCATTGTCATTTTTCTTCACTATGATAATATTGGTATGGCTCAATTACGCATAGAACAAATTATCGGCCAAATGACCGCCACGGCCTCGGCGGCACACCTCCATCCGATGGTCCAAATTTTCGATGACGCTGAGGCATAATTGAGGTTCTGTGCCGTTAAAGTGCCGAATTATCTCATCCTTTAGCTCTTGAATTGTTGCTGGCTTATTGGCGTACATCTTTTCTTTCAGATAACCCCAAGGAAAGAAGTCCAACGGTGTCAAATCACATGATCTTAGTGGCCAATTGACATCGCCGCGACGTGAGATTATTCGGTCATCAAATTTTTCGCGCAAAGAACCCATTGTTTAGTTAGCTGTGTGACAAGTGGCAACATCCTGTTGAAACCACATATCATCCACATCCATATTTTCCAATTCGGGCCATAAAAATTTCGTTATCACCTCGCAATAGTTCGGCACGACGACGAGTTGAGGTGGACGGCTCTTCAACCACACTATCGTGAACAGCAGAAATATTTTCTGCAGTACGAACTGTACGAGCATGCAATGGTGTTTTCACATCTCCTACAGACCCGGTTTGCTCAAACTTTTACACAATTTTTCCGATTGCCCGTACATTTGGACGATTAAATTGACCGAAAAAATCACGAAGTGCGCGATATGCATTTTGATTTGAAAGCCCGTTTTCATAATAAGCCTGAGTAACTTTAACGCGTTGCTGGATTGTGTATCTTTCCATGGTTCAAATTGAGTTATTTAAGTTTGACAAAGGAGCAATTGTATGTACAATGCCGATGAGTCTGGCTTAATTTGGAAGCCCTTACCCGATATTATGCGCTCAAAAGTAAACTTGGCTCCAATGCATAAGATCAGTAAGAGAAGCAACCGAGTTCCTTTGTGCGCAAAATCTTCCGGAAAAAGCACTTCTTCTTATTCTTAATGCTTCATGCCATCTCAAAGAAAGCAAGTCAAAGGCCTACGAAGGCTAAATATCGGTAATGTGCTTTCCTCCAAACTGTGCGGCTCTAATACAGCCCATGGATCAAATCGTTTAAGCCTTAGTAAATTGAAAGAATTCCTCTTAAGTCACACTGTTGCGCATGGAGAAACGGTCGATGAGTCACTGCGAAATATGGACCTAAAAATGGAATGCTTAAAGTGTTTTTTAGACAAATTTTGGGTCGAAAATGATTATCATTTTTTTCCAAAGAAAGTTTTCTAGACATAAGCCGCTTTTATTTAATTTACCATAATTTTTAAATTTTCCATCCTATTCACCTGCTCTTAGGCTTCATATTTTCATTAAAATTTTGTTGATTATTTTAACAAAAAAAAGTAAATGTTCACATTTTCATTTAAATATTTTTAGTTACTTTAATAGAAAAATAAAATAAAAACTGTTATTACCGAAGACTTTTACTTAAACAAAAAACAATAATTATATCAATAAGTTAATCAGTTATATATTCGTCGTTGCTGTTTACAACCTCTTCTCATTTCTCCACCAATTTGTTGATGCTCTTCCACGAAAAATCGCCTGGTCTGGTGTCAAAAAATTTGTTGAGCCAGTTTTTAAACGTGCGGACCTCTCTGTTTTCGAAGGTAACGCCCTGCATATGGTTTGACGAGGAACAGAAAGGATGCTGAAGGACCTCCCATTCGAGCTCTTGGTGTACGGTTTTGGCGACTCGTGCAACATGGGGCTTGGCGTAGTCGTGAAGGAGTATGGTTTGACTACGTCGATCAGGTCTTTTCAGTCGAGTAGCCTCATCCACGCAGTGTAGCTGGGCAATGTAGAGCTCCTTGTTGGCTGTGGCATTCTTCTCGAGCATTTCCCAGTGCACCATGCACTCCCAGTCACACCAAACACATATCATAATCTTCTTTGAATGAAGATCCGGCTTGACTCTCGGTTTTGGGGTACCTTCTGGAGCCACCCACTGTTTTGCTTTGCATTTTGATATACAGGCACTACTTCTCATCTCCCGTGATGATTTGGCACAAAAAACGCAGTTTATGACCGCGTCTTGCTCGATGGCGGGTGAGATGCTGAGAAGCAATTGGAAGGCAACTTTCTTTGTTTTTTTTTTTCGTTGAGCTCGTGAAGCTCCCAGGCTTCTAATTTTTCGGTAAGTCCCATTGAATGAAGGTGATTGAGAATCGTTTTATGATAGCAGTTCGTGTTTGGTTCTCCTTCAAAAGTGATTTGAGACGTTCTTCATCGAATTCAGAAGACGTTCCGCTGCGGGACGTGTCATCGACGTCAAAGTCGCCAATTTTGAACTCCGCAAACCATTACCGTGCTGTAGAGGCACCTATGACACCTTCTCCATACACATCGCAAATGCCCCGGGCTGCTTCAACAACTTTTTGACCTCGATGAAAAGCAAAGAAAAGCAGGAAAAGTTGATTTTTGCCTACTGGGTATTCCATTTCTCAGCCTCAAAACTAATAAAAAATTGCATAACCCAAAAATGAAATTAACAGAGTTTTGTAGAGCAGAAAGAGTTTTATTCAATGAATACTGACTCTTTGCCAAAGAGCAAACAAATCGTGGTAAAATGAATGAAATTATAAAAACGTTACGAACCTTAACCCCAACGCAATATTTCCGCATTTTTTTCTGTTAAAGTTCGATTGTTTGTAATTTTTCATAAAAAAATAAAATCTGATCTGATTAGAAATCTGAATTTCTTAGAAACTGTAAGGCCTTTCAAAAAGTCCACATTGTTTAAGAAGAATTTTTTTTTCTTTTATTTGCTTTAATTCCTATTCAAATTATCCAATTGGTTCGACATTTATTCCACTTTTTTTAATAACGGTAAATCAAAAACAAAAAAACTATCTCGATTTTTTGCATCAACACGCAATCCTCATACGAATTAGCTAGCGGCAACCAGTGCGCAGAAAGAAATTACAATTTGCAGGCCAGTGTTAATATTAAAATTAAATATAATTGCATTTGTTTACGTATTTCATTAAGGGAAATCCATTACGCCTTTACATGAAATTTTTAAAACATTTCCTACTTACTCTTCATTATAATTTAATAAAAATAACATTGCCGTTTTATCTATTTTTATCTCACCATTTTCTCACAGGGGCCTGTGCTGTCAACTACAGCGCACTCACCATCGCATACGTCCACGCAAATTGTGCGCCTACTTCCGGGATCCTTTCATGTGCATCGACATTATGCCAACAGAAGATGAGGTGTGTATACACGTATGTTATAATGGGTGTTTCTTTAGGCATAAAGAGCTTACAAAAAGAGCTTAAAATTCCGATATCTTGCAAACTATAGTAGCTTTGGAACTACATACATGTTTTTTACACTTCTCTTCGAGCCATGGAGAACTGCGACCTCTGGTGTGGCCAATTGGGCTTGAACGCGAGCCTACAATTGGAGGCTTCTAATGAATTTATGCACTTGCTTAGAACTTTTTTCCCGTATCAGCAATGGATTTAGAGTCACACTAACTAAAAGGGGGAGTCTTCATCTTGCGGGAAGTGTTCAGAAGATGTGATCTGACAAAGACTAAAATGTCCCATAAATGTGAGAGCGCTTAGCTCCGCTCAATCCACGTTTAGGAGCTTAATGGATGCTCTTCTATATGGAAGTATAGTGAACTTTCCCACCGACATCGTGGAAGTTTATTTATAAAATCAGGGTTTAGTAAACAGCATTCTCAAAGTGGGCTTCGAAGTGTGTTTAGTGATGAATCTTTTAGCTGGCTTAGTAGATGAATGAATATACGAGCAACTCGTACGATGAATCCCAATAATGCAATAGCGATTATGGCATACATTTGACCTAAAGAACGGAGTGTACCCCCTTTACTAATTTTTGACTAATAATATAGGAACTTATTCCAAATTTAATAAAATTGACTGGCTGAAGACTCAAAATAACTATTTGTATATACAGTAGGTTCTGTTTTTATGCGGTAGATACGTTCCGCAAGAAACAGCATAAAAAAAAACAGCATAAAAAAAGCTACTAGTTCTATAGTAAAACTATAGATACGTTTCAAATGCTAAAACCGCATAAATCTGAAATAATCGCATAAAAAAGGGCACTAGTCCCATATTATTACTATAGATACGTTCCACAGACCGCATGAATCTGAAATAATTAAATAAAATCGCATAAACAAAATATTGCATCTTTGAAAATTATATCTTTATATATCTTCCATACTTGTAGGGTTAGCATTTCTGATGTAATCTGTGATGAGTTTTTGCTTAGCTGGTTTATAATCTTGTTTATATGTACAATTCCCGATAGGTCGACATACATTTTGTAATTTAAAAAAAAACCGCACTATTTCAAAACCGCATAAAAAAAAGCCGCATAAAAACAGAACCTACTGTAATTGAATTTTCATTGCCTTATTTAGAGTACAAGCAGGACTCTCAAGACGAGATCTCATCTCTCAATAACATAGCTTGAAGTTGTTGGTATTCTGAGGCCGTTATGGTTTCAGATTTTTCAAATACGCCCTCTTAGCTCAAGTAATTCAAGGTATTTAGACGCAATTCTGATGTATACTGAAATTGTAATTGGAAAAAGGTGCGCCAAGAAGCATCGAGTATTTGGTAACTCCTAAAACACTCAGACTAAAAAGTCTATTGTATTCAAAGCTCTGGAAAGTAAAAGGATGGATAGTCAAGGAGGAAAGGAGAGAAGTGACATAGAGAAAGAGGTAGAATGGAATAGAGATCTAGGCAGCTAATTCTGTGAGAATTTTGCTGATTCTTGGGCAAATCTGAAAATATCCTCCAGTTTGAGAGAACGAATATTACGCACTATCATGACATCGGAACCCAAAGTTCGTAGCGTTGCTCTAGCAAAGACAGTACACTCAAAGAGAAAATGCTCAATGCTATCCGCCTCCTCTAAGCAAGGCAGGCGAATCGGATCCTCAATGATTTTAATTGTGATCGCATGCTGACCCCATGGTTTGTGTCCTGTAATAATACCAACCATCAACCGAACGTCTTTTCTACCATGTTTGAGAAGAAAATTCGACAGTTTTCTGTTCGGGTTTGTCACAAAACACTTTGCAGTTCTGCAGCGTTCTAGACTGGACCATCGCTCTTCATGTAAATTGCGTACATAATCGCTGATCCAATCCATGATTCCTATAGAACTGATTCCGATTACTGGCTATGTTGGCTGTGGGGTAACCGCTGATCCGCAGCTGGCCAATTCATCGGCAATTTCATTTCCTTGAACACCGCAGTGTCCTGGAACTCATATAAGTACAAGCTTATTCCATCTTGCAACAGAATTAAGCTTCTTCTTTCATTCTTGAACAATCTTTGAGGTTTGTTTTGCGTTCTCCAGAGACTTTAGTGCATAAAAGGGTGTTTACTTTGCGCCCAATTGGAGGAAGAAAGAGAGGCCGACCACAAAAGTGATGGTTTGATGACGTTGAAGCAGACATGAACGTACGTAATTGGAGAAATGAGGCAAGAGAGTAACTGAATAGGAGGAGGATTGTTAATGAAGCTATGGTCCACCACAGACTGTGAAGCTAAGAGAGAGAGAGAGCCTTTAATGCAGCCTGACTGTCTCCAATCTGTTTCCCGCTCCATCTCCTCTCAATAATCCATTGTAATACTTTCAGAATGGCAAAAATTTCCATTTGGAAAACAGTTGCCATAGCGTAATGATACTTATTACTATTGTTTAAGTACAATCTGGCTGGAGAACTTATTACATTCTTGGACCCAGAGGTAAAGATAATATGCGTCAAATTTCTTTGAATGCACTCTGGATTACTCCATTGCTCACGCAATGATATCAAATTTCCTTTAAAATGAATCTATGGGCATAAGCTCGTCCAGTATATACTGCTCCGATGGCATCTTAAAGATTTCTCTGCGTCACGAAGTTCCGTCTTCGTACCAGAAACCATAGCTATGGAGTCTACACACTTCTTTTATTGCTTCCTGATGTATTCAACAACCAATGCGAGCAAATGAAGCATAGCATTTAGGGCATCGCCGGCAGTTGTACTCATGGGACACTTCTTTGCACAGTTCCCGAGGTGTGGTCTTAACTATAGTCCGTCGCCATTAAACTACAGAGGCATAAGTGATTATTGGTCTGATAAGTACTGTGTATATCCACAGGACACAGCAGGCTTCAGACCGCAGGTTTTACCAAAGGCTCTACGGCATTGCTGAAAAGTTTGCTATTAGAGAGCCGATATTCGGCGCATTGCAAGCGAGATAAACTTAGTTATAGATTCAAGAAAAATAGTGGAAAAAAATCCGATTATTTTTGGTGTTAATCAGGCGACTGCAATATGCGCATACACCCAGACCCAAATGTTATGCCATCAAATAAGGCCACTAAAAAAATTGGCCAATTAAATTTTTATAATTTTTTTTTGCTTTGAAAAAAATGCTATAACTCTTAAGGAGAACACCCGTTACATACACATCTATAATATGGTATTTATGTTAAGTACAGCATACAAACATACCTGCATGAATATATAAGCATAGTCGGCACTCAATAGGAAGAGCAAGTGCATAAGTAGCGCAGGCATTGAATTAATGGCGTACTTAAGTGAAATCTTGATGGGGCTGAAATGAGGAGCAAAAATGCTTAAGCGCATAACTTGCAGTAAAACTGAGATGGCAACAAGCGACAATACTTAAGTGCTTAAGTGCCTGCCCGCCGGATAGAATAATAGCAACAACAATAACTGATGGGCGCTTGTCTAGATGCGATTGAAAGGAAATTGAAGATCTACAGTGGACCATAAATTTGTTTGAAAGTTTACTTATGAAAAATTTTGAAAAGTGTTTGGCAGTCTGCGGTTTTTTATTAAAATAGCAGTATTTAAAGTTTGAAAAATGAGTTACATCCGTTACTACATATATAGTACATATATTTTCCAGTAGTTCCTAGGCGTAACTGGGGCCTCAACAATCAGATTATAATTTGATTGAGTTGAAGCTAGAAATTTTATTTGTTTCCACAAATAGCCTGCTTTCTGCGCTTCTGCATCCACCTGTCACCTTCTGATCTCTCACGTCAGCTACTCGTTCAGGGATTCCAATCCAAAGCAACGCTGTATGGCCGATCCGCTTCCATTTGGCACATCGTACATCGGGGACGATGGGTATTTGTTTAGTAATAGTCCATAGGTCAATGTTACTTATGGGTTTACGACAGAATATCCGCAAGATCTTTTTGTGTAGACAGCGATTAAAAAAGGTTAGCAACGTTTGCAAGTCGCATATGTTCAGGTTCCATATCCCACAACCATATAATACCACCGATTTTACGTTGGCATCGAAAATACGCAGCTTCGTGCGTCTGGATATGTGCACCGATCTCCAGACTTTACCCAGCATACCAAAGGCAGAAAGTCCATTTGATATGCGATTGCCAATAGCTGCTGCTGATCCGCCATAATGGCGCCAAGATAGAAAAATTCATTTACTACTTCTAAGAGGGTGCCGGCGATCTGAATAGCCGGTGTTAATGCACATAAGTTTTGTTTTGGAAATGTTGCTTTTTAGCCCTGTTTGAACTGCAACACCGCCGACCGCCTGAAACTTTAAGGATATATGCGAGTGCTTGTACGCCATCAGGCACATATCATCTGCGTTGTCCAGGATAACTTGGTCCAAAACTAAACTGAATAACAGCAGCGAAAGCATACAACCCTGTCTGACCCCGGATTGTACTTCAATACTGACACTCAAAGCATATTTATAATTAGCACGGCAGCAAGAGCTGGTATACAAATCCGGACACAGAGTGGGGAATTTCGTTTTCTATTTCAGCCAAAGATGTACACTTTCGTGCCGCTATGAACGAAGCAGCTCAGCAGCTATTTACGAAAGATAGCATCGTTCAGTATTCGAAAGTCAACCTACTAAAATTTGCTTAATCTAAAGTTATGTCTTAAGGCCCTATGTTTCATCTAGAAACTATGGGAATACATATATATACGGTTATGTTCAGACATGCACCTAATTGCGCAATTAAGAAATTTTGTCAATTAAGTCCTTAATTGAGCTTTATTTAATATGAAGAAAACCGAATTAATAAATTATAGAATAAATACCTAATTGCGCATAAATTGAGAAAGAATTCTTATGCAACGCTTATTCAATGGAAATAAGTCAATGGGAAATCAAGTTGTCACGAAAATAAAATAAAATAAAATAAAATAAAATAAAGAAAACAAGTGGAAAGTAAAATTGATGTTTCATACATTCAAAAATTTTTCTAAATTTCTCGCTGTTTCCATTTTCACAAACAATATCAAAACACTACCAGCTATTTAATGCAAACTGAGTTGACTTGACTGATTTTTTGCGCAATTATTTTCACTATAGAACCAATTGGATTTCGTTTCTAAGATCCCAATTAGTGTAGGCTTATTTTACGTAACTTAACTTAACCTAATATTTTGCCCAATCTGTCATATGGAAGACTGTGCTAGGCGTTAACTTAAAAAACTTAATAATCTGTAGATTTTAAATTCATAAGTTACGACTTGAGATAGTAGAGTGTGCCATATCTTCGATTTTATAACTCTTAAAAATAAATGTATGTAGAAATTATTTTTCAAATAAATATATGGGATGTGGCATTATAGGTAGCGAATTGTTAAACAGATGGAATAGAAGATGCATAAACAAAACATTAACTTGTTGAGTGATATTTACAAATTTCTTAAGTTAAGTTAAGTAAATTTAAAGTTTTGCTAAGTCCTAAACATTGAAGTGTTGATTGGCACTTGCCAATTTCTTATGTTAAGTTAAGTTAAATTAATAAGTTGATTAGAGTTAAGGCTTTACGGAGCTTTAAACATTGAAGAGTTGAGTGGTACTTGCCAATTTCTTAAGTTAAGCTAAGTTAAATAAATAAATTAATTTGAGTTAAATCTCTACTGAGTTTTAAATGTTGAACCGTTGAGTGGCACTTGCCAGTTTCTTAAGTTAAGTTAAGTTAAGTTAAGTCAAGTTAAGTTAAGTTAAGTTAAGTTAAGTTAAGCTAAATAAATAAGTTAATTAGGGTAAAGTCTCTACTGAGTTTTAAACATTGAAATGTTAAGTAATATTTCCAAATTTCTTAAGTTAAGTTACGTAAAGTTAAATAAATTAAGTTTTTGCTGAGTTTTAAACGTTGAAGCGTTGAGTGGTACTTGCGAATTTTTTAGGTTAAGTTAAGTTAAGTAAAGTTAAATAAACTAAGTTGATTAGAGTTAAATCTCTACTGAGTTTTAAACATTGAAAGGTTAAGTGGTACTTACCAGTATCTTAAGTTAAGTTAAGTTAAGTTAAGTCAAGTTAAGTTCTGTTAAATAAATAAATTGATGAGAGCTAAGTCTTTACTAAGTTTTAAACATTGAAATGTTAAGTAATATTTCCAAATTTCTTAAGCTAAGTTACGTAAAGTTAAATAAATTAAGTTGGTTAGAGTTACGTTTTTTCTGAGTTTTAAATATTGAAGTATGGAGTGGTACTTGCCAATTTCTTAAGTTAAGTTAAGTTAAATTAAGTTAAGTTAAGTTCTGTTAAATAAATAAATTTATTACAGTTAAGTCTTTACTGAGTTTTAAACATTGAAATATTAAGTGATATTTCCAAACTTCTTAAGTTAAGTTACGTCAAATTAAATAAATTAAGTTGATTAGAGTTAAGCGTTTGCCGAGTTTTAAACATTGAAGTGTTGTGTGGCACATGCCAGTTTCTTAAGTTGAGTTAAGTTAAGTTAAGTCGAGGTAATCTGAGTTAAGTTAAGTTAAGTTCATTTAAGTTAAGTTAAGTTCTGTTAAATAAATAAATTTATTACAGTTAAGTCTTTACTGAGTTTTAAACATTTAAATGTTAAGTGATATTTCCAAATTTCTTAAGTTAAGTTACGTAAAGTGAAATAAATTAGGTTGATTAGAGTTAAGTTTTTTCTGAGTTTTAAACGTTGCAGTGTTGATTGGCACTTGCTAATTCCTTAAGTTAAGTTACGTAAAGTTAAATACATTAAGTTAAGTCTTTACTTAATTTGAAGCCAACGGAAATTTATTTCTCCAACATCCTACATAGCCGAATGCTACCCTCTAAGAAAAAGCATTTTATCTTGCGGAAAACGCCTTAGTGAATATCATTACAATGATAACGGTAAATTTTTGTTAAATTTTGAATTTTAAGTTTTTTAAATTTTTAAATTCTTAAATTTTTCCGCGGAAGTGCTCTCTCGGGCAAGCACTCGAAACTCATATTTTATCAATGTAAGCTTTGAATTTTTCTCCTTACACAAATTATCCTTGCCAACTGTGTCCCGATATTAAAAAAAATCGCCGGAATATCTGGCCTAAGCCAACACAAATTCAATGATGCTTTCATTTCCGCTATTAAAATCATGCTTCAATGCACTCAAACTGATTGGCGTGACGCGGCAGCTTAAATGAAGCCATGTTGAGAGATAATTTAAGAGCGGAAGAGAAAAAGAGAAGAAATTACGAAACTTTTCTTCACTTCGCTTGATGAAAGCAGCGAATAAATTCAAATAAATTACAAGATATTTTTTTTTTTACTTACGACTTTCGTTACTTTGCAGGAAGTACGCGAATCACGCTTGCTATCCGCTTTCAGCCAGCGACGCATGTAATGAGGAAACTGAAAAAAGCAGACAAAAACGAAACAGGACCGAAGAGCAGCGGCAAGACCGAAGAGCAGCGGCAGAAAAAGGAAGGAAGAGGCAAAAGGAAAGGAAGGAGATATACTCGTACACATAACACAGTTACACAAACACACAAACATATGTAGATATGTGAAGGCCGACAGAATGAGTGCAGAGGCGACGTGTGAACAGAGGCAATGAAATAACAATCATATAGAACTACGATTTTGTGGAAAAAATATATATAAAAAAACACTGAAACATTTAAGATCAAACAACATATCAAACAAAATTAAGTTTAAATTCTAAGCAAATATAAAAAATGGCCGTGTTTTTTGAAAGCCAATAAAATGAAAAATAAAATTTAAAAGGAAGCAAATAATTTACTCAATGAGAAAGTATTAAAAATGATGAATGAAATTAGTTGAAAGGGAAGTGCGCTTGAGCGCAGGCAAGTGGGAAATATTTATTTAACGGTATTTAGCACACACATACTCAATGAATTATGCATGTATTAAGAAATTGTATAACTGTATTAACTATACCACTATGCGCATACTTATACCCACGCAGATTAGTCGTATATGTATGTATATGCACTGTATATGTCTTGTATATATTGCAAACATACCCAGGCATATTTTTAATTGTGCGCATTACAACGCAAAACAAAAACAAATCCAAACTATTTATTTTACCCGCTCTGAAAAAAAAATGATATTAAAAAAGTTCTGCATATAATTAATGTGATTCAAAATTTCAATGTAAAGTAGTGCAAAATGTTGTAACAAAAAAAATGTTGTAAGAAAATCATTAAATACGTACCATTAATTCGATGACAACACAGAAAATCCCAAATTGTACTGGCTGAGGCATAATTCATAAGTCAAAACAAATTAAATGAAAATTAATTAAAAAACAAAAACCTATTCTTAAGTGCATTTAAGCAACTTGTACCAAAGATAAATATGTATGTAAAATAAGTGGGTAAAAACCAACCATTCCAAAACTAAAAAAATTAATTAAAAAATTTGCGGAAAAGAAGTATTGAAAGTTGTTCAATGCAATTCCCTTAATGAGTCAATCATTTAAATCTAAATGTGTTAACATAAATGATTAAGTAAAACGAATTCAATTAAAGTGGGTGCAAAAAACTGCATAATTTGAACCAACGTACAAAAACAAAAATATTTCAACATGAATTTAAATTATTTCAATAAGCCCAATGTCATTTCCATATCCTAAGTGTGTATTTTGAAATCGTTGTATTAGTATTCAAAAAACAAAAACACAAAACAAAAACAAAAACACAAAACAAAATCCAAACACAAAACAAAATCAAAAACAAAAACTAAAAAAAAAAACTATACACCTTTCCATGTTTTATCATTCATAAACCAAAAACCAACCAACCTATTGTTGTACTTATTAGTGTAATTCAATATACGAGTACACTCGAAAGCCAAAGTCACCGTTTGAGTAAAGCAAATGAATGAGAAAACCGCATTTGCTGAGCGATTATATGAGAATTGTTTTCATTTGAAAAAACGTTTGTTCTATACTTCCCATTAAAAATTAAAAATATTTAAAAAAACTAAAAATAAAAAACATTTTCGAAAAATTTAAATATATACAGACATATATATAAAATACTGAATATGTGTAAGAAAGAAAACTAAGTACATACATAAATAAATGACAGCTATTAGTGGAGCCCGCAAGGGCTTTTAAAAGCCAAAAAACAAAAAAAAACCACACTAAGTGAATTTCTATTATTTGGACTAAAATATAGAACACATAGAGCAGACAAGAGTGCTATGGGTACGCATAGTTTATTTCGTAATCTGCTGTGGATAAAACAACAAAGGTAGGTACCTATAGTTTATATAAAGGTAAGTTCAGTTTTTTAGTTAGCCATGAAATGCCGCACATCTCTTAACGAGATGGTTGAGTCATTTCACCTAAAGGTAACATGGGTTCCTGGCCATCGCGACATTGAGGGTAACTGTAGAGCCGATGAACTAGCGAGACACAGCACTAAATTGTCTGATGAGTACATAGACAATGACACAGGGATACCCTTACAAAGCTACTCATCCTTGAAGAAATCGTAAGGAAAGCAAACGAAAAATGGCGTAATGAAGCCACCTGCAAAATCACCCGTCAACTGTGGCCGACTCTCAATGCTAAGCGCAAAATAAACACAGTCTTAGCACATTGATCTCAATCATAACGGGGCACTGCCTAATAGGTAGACACGCCCAAAGAATGGGTGTGCAAACATATGACTTCTGTAGGAGTTGTCTAGGTGAGGAAGAGAAAGAGACAATCTCGCACCTACTCTATCCAGACGTAGGTTTACTATTCTAGGTAAGCAATTCTTTAATGAGTTAGAAGATCTCAGTTTTGCAAAAATCAGAGATATTCTACAATTTTTGAAAAGACCAAAGACAAGCTCCCTACGTAGCATCACAATGGACTATGAGCCTGAGTGTGTCCAGAGGACAACCGTTTCAACCTAACCTAGCCTAAATATAGTTTATGTAATAAAAAATAAAAAAAATAATTAGCGCGTACACTTCTGTTAAGTGTTTGGCCGAGCTCCTCCTCCTATTTGTGGTCTGCGTCTTGATGTTATTCCACAAATGAAGGGACCTACAGTTTCAAGCCAACTTCGAACGGCAGATATTTTTATGAGGAGCTTTTCCATGGCAGAAATGCACTCGGAGGTTGCCTGCTGAGGGGCGACCGCTATTAGAAAAATGTTTTTATTAATTTTGCTTTCACCGAGATTCGAACCAACGACCTCTCTGTGAATTCCGAATGGTAATCACGCACCAACCCATTCGGCTACGGCGGCCGCCAATAGTTTATGTAATAGTTTAGGGAAAAAGAAATCCATTATTTTCTCGGTAGATAGCTGTAGTGATCGATATCTCGTAAATCTCATTTCACACTCGTTCCATTCAATTGTGAGTTACAGGGAAGCCAACAAAGAAACACTTCGGTAAATTTTACAGTTTTTCTTTGATAAAGACAAAAATGCAAGTCGAGCCACTAAAATTGTGAATGATAGTGTAACAGCCGATTACGTGCAATTTTGGCTTCGTGAAGTCTATTCAGGCATTTTTGATGTTAAAGGAAATGTCGATAAAATCACAGAAATAATCGAAGTTGACCGGCATGTTAGTAGTCGTAGCATCGCCTATAAATTATAGATCAACCATAAAACAGTTTTACACCATTTGCGCAAAAATTGTACACAACAAAAAAGGATTTCTTTTTCCTCAAACTAATGTATACAGAGTTCGGCACTCGAAGTGTAACCAATTAAAAAGGCCATAAACTTAGTTTGGAAAAAATTAAGAATCAATTTACTTTTGCTCGGTATTACCAACTTTTGCCTCGACTATGGCCTTGAGACGGTCCAGAAACGAATCGCAAGCTGCCCAAATGTGAATGTGGTATTTTGGCCCACTCGCGGGCATTGGCTTTTTTTAGCGCCTCAAGACTGGTGAATCTTTTAGTTCGAACCTTGCTCTCCAAAATGGCCCAAAGAGAATAAGCCATCGGATTCGCGTCTGGTGAATTTGAGAGCCATTGTGTGGACGTTATGAAATACAGAAGGTTGTTTTTAGCTATTCTTGGTTCACTCGAGATTTACGTGGCGGTGCCGAGTCCTGTCAAAACGTCCATAGTCTGCCCACGGAAATGTTTGTCTGCCCACTGCTTCAAAGTAACCTCCAGAATACTTGACGTCAGGTTCGATGAAAACGATTGGAGAGCGCCCATCTGTTACAGCGGCCCAAACCATTACCTGTGCCGGGTGCTGCTTCCTGGTGGCCAATGGATGACTCAAAATCTCATATGAACGGTCGGTCGAATAAGTTCTATCGTTTTGGGAGTTTACGTATAGCTCTATTCGAAAAAAAATTTCTCATCAGAAAACACAATGTTTGGAAATTAAACGCTTTCGGTCAAGCGAAGCAACTGCTTCGCTCAAGTCTGACTTGTTGTTGCTTTGGTGTGAGACCATGCGCCTTTTGGATCTTGTAAGGCTTGACTTTGAGATCATTTTTCAGTATGGGGCGGATGCTACGGTCAGATATTTTCAGTCTTTTGATGAACATCTCCATGACGTTTCGCGATGCTACCAGTATCATTGTAACAAGTAATGGTGGGATAAACAAAAACTTTATTTACTTTAAGGTGCTCGAGCTCACGAACGACTTCTATATCTCAAAACTCCCCCAGCGACCAGAGGGAGTCTCCCTGGTCTCATACGCTGACGACTGCACGATAATGGCGTTGGGCCTGTGCTCCAAAGTGAACAACTACCTCGCCGACCTTTCTCGCTTTTTCACTGCGAGGAATCTCCAACTTTCCCCCACTAAGTCCACGGCGACCCTCTTTACCACCTGGACAAAGGAGGTCAAACTGCCTCTCAAGGTAAAAATCGATGACACACCAATTCTGACTGTAATACACTCACAATTTTGGGTGTAACCTTCGACAGTTTGCTCTCCTTTTCTGCAAACACAACCGCAATTGCCACTAAAGTCCAAAATCGCAACAAGGTCCTCAAATAGCTTGCCGGCAGCACTTAGGGCAAAGACAAAGAACTGTTGCTATCGACATTTAAGGCAATTAGCCGGCAGGTTCTGAACTATGCTGCGCCTGTCTGATCGCCTGGAATCAGTGACATGTGGTCGATAAATCTACAGACCTGCCAAAACACTGCCATTCGAATAGCGACCGGTTGCCTCCTGATGTCACCTCTTCAAAACCTTCACAATGAGGCACAGATGCTTCCTGTAATGAAGCTCAACAAACTGCTCACCAAGCAGTTCCTGTTAGGGTGCTACGGCAGGTGTCACCCTTGTAGACACCTGCTTGAGCTGGAGCCGCCTCCTAGGCACGTCAGGAGAAACATAATAAATTACGGCGACGAAATCCAGGGCAAAACTAACAGGCATTTACTGGACCAGACAGTGTTTAGACAGACAATAAACGGCATTCATCGAGAGAGCATCACCACCTTCTTAAGCTCCCGACCACCGAATGTCGTAATCGGGGTTCAGCCACCACCTACAGCAGATGAAGAGCTCCAGCTTCCCCGTGAGACACGCGTAACAGTGGCACAATTACATTCTGGATATTGTAGCAGGTTAAACTCCTACTTATCCAGAATTGCCCTCGACATACCAAACACATGTCCGTTATGTGAAGGCCCCCCCGCACGGCACTAACCACCTTTTCACATGCCCCTTAAAACCTCCTCATCTAACACCCCTCTCCCTCTGGACTCAACCTGTCAAAACAGTACGTTTCCTGGGCCTACCTTTAGATGAGCTAGACGTGGACGACCGGTGATATGCGGTACACTCGCGGGGTTTCTATTACTGTAGACAAACAATATCCGATGAGGCGACGCTTGGAGTGTTTGAGAGAAAGATTATGCGGAAGATTTTTGGACCTTTGCAAGTTAGTGACGGCGAACAACGCAGACGATGGAACGATGAGCTGTATGAGCTTTACAACGACATAGACATAGTGCAGCGAATAAAGATCCAGCGGCTACGTTGGCTGGGTGATGTCGTCCGAATGGATACAAACGCTCCGGCTCTGAAAGTATTCGATGCGGTACCAGCTGGTGGTAGCAGAGGAAGAGGAAGACCTCCTCTGCGTTGGAAAGATCAGGTGGAGAAGGACTTGGCTTCTCTTAGTGTGTCCAATTGGCGACGGTTAGCACGAGAAAAAAACGACTGGCGCGCTTTGTTAAACTCGGCCAAAATCGCGTAAGCGGTTAAGAAGAAGAAGAAGTTGCGTGAGTTAGCTGAGATCGAAAAGGCATCAAAAGAGAAAAGTTTTGACTATATATTGCATGAGCATTTGACTATAAGAAAGCTCAAACTAGGTGTCGCGTTTGCTCACTATTACTCACAACGCACCGTGTCACAAGGCAATCAAAACAATGGCAAAACTACATTAATTGAACTTCGAATTGTTCTCACATCTATCGTATTGGTCAGATTTGGCTCCCAGAGAACACTGGCCGGTTAGCAGATCTAAAAAATGCTCGCCAGTAAGAAATTTCGCTCGTATGAAGAGGTTATCGCTGCAACTGAGGCAAATTTCCTCATTTTTAAGGCAAAAGATAAATCGTTCTACAAAAGGGGTATTGAAATATTGAACAAAAAAAAGCCTGTTTCCTTTGTTAGTCCCAGAACTTTTCGGCCTATGTGTTATTTATTATTTTGGCCGCAGCTCACTGACATTGATTAATAAGACTTTTCGATTTTTTTGTTTTTGATTTTTTTATTTAAAGTGCCAGTAAAAACGCCACTTAACACTAACATTAGACTCTTTTATCATTTATCTTCAATATAATCAGTTGCCTTTGCATACAATTTTTTAATTGATTTTTACATACACTTTTAATCGTTTCCCTTTAGTTGTGTTTGTTTTTTATTTTTCCTGGTTTTTTGTCACATTTTACACCGCCGACATTCTCGGCTGTATACGTATCGCATTGTTTCTTTTATTTTCTTTAACGGAAATAATTAGGTATGCAATTTTTGTGTTATTTACATAGCAAAAATTTATGCACAAACATTTTTTTACCTGCGTACATTTTGTCAATTAATTAATATATAATTTTTATTAATGTAGTAGAAATCTTAAAACAAAATTCCCTTATTTTAAGTTGTTACAAAAAAATGCAGTTTAGCAGTTTGAATTCTAACAACCATATTTTTTCGCGCTATTTCTTTACACGTAGCTACACTTAAATTGTTTTTAGTAAGAAAAATTACAAAATAAAAACGATTTTTTTTTTAATGGAGCTAGCAAAGAATTTAAGAGAACAGTGTCAAGTTTTACTCCATAAGCAAATTAAGGGGGTATTCTGGTCTAGAAATTTGAAAAAATCGATATTTTATTTTTGCATATTTTCAAAGTTTAGGACTTCAAAAATATGCCCTTCACCGGATTTTTCAAAATTCTAATTATTTTCGGAGATACAGCGGATTTTGTGACGTGGCGTCTAAGCCGGCCGAGTGGAGCGAATCGCACAATGAACGGCAGATATTATCGGACGGTTTGAGGACCCGTTCTTTCCAGAAAATCTGTTGTATCCCACACAACTTTTATTTATTCCATATATATGTATACTTTATACTTCTATAATATATACCTGGAAATATATCGCCGATTGATCCAAACGCGATTTTCTCAAAATTCCTTTTTTTTTAGATGGTCGTCATGATATCTCAAGTTCTACTTGAAGTTATCGCTTTGAAGTTTGATAAGAATTTTTTATTATACATCTGTCTATCGCGCCTGCCTCGGATTTTGAAAAATTTAAGTTTGAAGTATTTTTAAAAAAATGGAAAAAGTAAAAAAAAGAGAGTAAAAAAATCTTCTTTTTTTCAAGTTGACGGCATTTAGTGATTTTTTCTTTTTCTTTGATTTGGCGTAATCCGATAGCGGCCTCCTAACTAATGAAGAAAGGAAAAAGAAGGTGCTGTTTCACCACGATAACGCACCAGCACATTCATCCGAAGTTGTCGTTATGAATTGCCCCGCACGCCCCGTATTCGCCTGATCCGGTTCCCTGCGACTTTTTCCTGTTGCCTTTGCTCACAGCAAAGAAAAAATTTAGTTCAAACGATAAAGTCATCGCCGAGACAGAGGCGTATTTTGGAGAGTTCGATAAATCCTTTTTTTTTTTTTGAAGAATTTTGTTTTATTTGTTTGTTTTAGATCGCTACAAGCGTTGGAATCATGTCAACCATGGAGCACCGTATTTTATGTAGCCCCCACTCCACCGGCCTGTAATTCCACGATTTTTTTTTATTATTTTTTTTTTATACTTTTCCAATATTAATAAAAACCCATAAAAAAATGGATAGTAAAAATATTTTTCATTCTTTTTTTAACTTAGTTTTAAAAATACCTAAAGCTAAGGCGTCTATACCAGAATACCCCCTTTAGATACAAAGAAAATTCGGTAACTCATAAGCGCCAAAACACGAACTGAATTTCACATAGTTGCCTTTTTTACAATATTTTCAAACTATTTGATATTCGCGTTTTTTTTAGCTTGCGAGACCGTGCACATTATTTTTTTAATATATGTACAGTGTAGCAATTATGTTAGCATTCAAAAAATTTTTTTTTTTTTTGGAAAAGCATTAGAGAGGTCAGTGAAAGTCATAGTGTCATTTATAGCACAAATCAACAACAAAGATGCGGTTATATTTTCAACAAAAGGGAAAATATATTACAACATATTTTTATGCACAATAGCAATGATTTATTTCAAAAACATAAATAAACACACTTTTCATTACCACCCTATTTTTGTGTATCGTTTTTAGAAAACACACACAAACATAAAACCGAATACAATAAAAACACGGAATGCACACACACACAATATTTGTAGTTGTAACAACAAACACACAGACAAGCACAAAAATGCAGGCTTAAAACTGAATTAAATTAATTAAACCTAAGTATTTTCTTTTTCATTATCGTAATTTACAAGCCTTAAACGATTGAAATCTGCAAAGGATCTTAAATCAACTTAATAAAATAGAATAGTTGGTATTAAGTTTAGGAATACAAATTAATAACAACATACTTAAAAGTAACAGGATGATGATGTTCACGCGATAAAAACATTTTTTTATTTTTACAGTTATACATATACAACAAAATAGGTGACAAGTTGTTTGTGTAGGATTTAATTTATATTTGTTAGCATGCCTAAATGTAATAGGAGTTTGATGTTCTTAGTACAAATTTTAGCGTTTTTTATTAGTGTTTTTGTTTTTCCTGTTTTTTTTTTCTTTTTTTTTTTTTTTTGGTTTTTTTTTTTTGGTTTTTTATTTTTTTTTTTTTGCGGCCAAAGAAATAGATTATTAGCGTTTCAAAAAATTATGCTACCACATTTTCTTCTTCTTATTTTAGATATCCAAAAAAGTGTATATAAGGAATTTTTACCCAAAGCGTTCAAGCAAAATTTGTGCACAAAATTGAAGTTAGTAGTTTACATTAATTTTCCATAATAAGTTCAAGAAACTGGTAAAAAAAAGAAATAAAAAATTTAGCAACAAATTTAAGATTTGAAATTTCACTTTAAACCTTTTGCATCATTCGACGGAATAGTCTGCGCGAACAAAAACTCTCTCTCATCACCAAGAGCGAAATAATCCGCTCAAACGAAAGCTCTCTCTCATGACCAATAATCCGCACGAACAAAAACTGTCTCTCATCACAAAGTGCAAAAGGGTTCGAGCGAACAAAAACTTTCTGTTAACACGAAGAGGAAAATAATCCGCGCGAACGAAACCATCTCTCTTAACACATAGTGCAAAGAAGTCTGCGCGAACAAAAACTCTATGTTAACACCAAGAACAGAATAATATGCGCGAACGAAAATTCTCTCTCATCAGCAAGAGCAAAATGATCCGCGCGAACAAAAACTCTCTCTTAACACGAAGAGCCAAATAGTCCCCGCGAACAAAACCCCTATCTTAACACCAAGGGCAAAATTATCCGCGCGAACGAAAACTCTCCCTTTACACCAAGAACGAAATAATCCGCGCGAACAAAAACTCTCTAGCATCAACAAGAGCAAAATAGTCCGCGTAAAAAAAAAAACTCTCTTAACACCAAGAACGAAATAATCCGCGCGAACAAAAACTCCCATTCATCACCAAGAACGAAATAATCCGCGCGAAGGAAAACTCTTTCTCATCACCAAGAGAAAAATAATCCGCGCGAACGAAAACTTTCTTCCATCAACAAGATCAAAATAGTCCACGCGAACGAAAACTCCCTCTCATCCCCAAGAACGAAATAATCCGCGCGAACAAAAACTCTCTCCCATCACCGAGAGCAAAATAAACCGCGCGAGCGAAAACTCTCCCTCACCACCAATAGCAAAATAGTCCGCGCGTACAAAAACTGTCTCTTAACACCAAACACCACGGAATAATCCACAATAAATTATTTGCTTGCTAAAGCTTGAAGAAAATATATAATTTTGGTAATCCTGTAACATTTTTTTCCAAGAGAACAAACAGTAAAAGTCTTGCCGATGCAAAGTATTTTGGGTCCCGCGCGCATTTCGAGTGGTGATGCAAAAGGGTTAAGTAAAAGTTAAGATTTTATTTCAGCAGCATTTCGCTTGGTAAGTGGTAAAATTTTTAATGGATTCAATATTTGGTGTATATGTATTCGTGTATTGCTTTTACTGTGTAGTTGTGGCTTGGAATTACTTTTACAGAGTTCGTTTGGTTTTTTGTTTTTACATACAAAACTACTATTGCATTTCTTTACATACGGATATGTCTGTCATGTTATATATTGATAGTTGTTGTTGTTGTTTTTTTTTTGCCAAATGAAGCTTTTATCAAGTGCAGAACTAATTGAATTACTTAAATAAATAGAAAACAGAAAGTGGGCTTGCACTTCTATCACAACACTTATTGGTCATTTAAGGGGCCGTTCTATAATAATCGATAGATAATAAAATGAAAATAAACGAAAGCGCTGTTTGTTGCAATTAGGACAAGCGCACTTCCTCATCCGCCGATTGTGTGGTGAATGTTAGCAGAACGATGCGAATTTATAATGCGGCCAAGGACTGACAGCACTGACATCGGAATACTTTGTGCAATTACAACAACACTATTGGCAGTAGCTGAAATTACATTGAGCAACTAACTGTGAGTGTCCTGGCTCTGCTCGAGCAAGACTACGAATTTTGGGTTCCGAAGTGACGAGAATGCGTAATATTCGTTCTCTCAAACTGGAAGATAATTTCAAATTTGCCAAAGAATCTGGAAAATTCTCACAGGAGTCGGAAAATTCTCACAGGAGTCGGAAAATTCTCTTTGTCTCTATGCTATTCCATCTCTTTCTTGCCGTTACTCCTCGCCTTTCCTCCTTGACTATCTACCCGTTATTACTTTCCAGAGCTTTGAGTACAGTGGACTTTTTAGCCTGG
This sequence comes from Anastrepha fraterculus, assembly GCA_037575425.1. NCBI lineage: Eukaryota > Metazoa > Arthropoda > Insecta > Diptera > Tephritidae > Anastrepha > Anastrepha fraterculus. Next base: position 633,141 of record JAYXIM010001684.1, on the reverse strand, counting down.
GTGTTTTAGGAGTACCAAATGTTTTCTCGGTACTTCTTGGCTCGCCTTTTTAAAATTTCAATTCAATTTAATTGAGAGGTGAATGGAATTTGAAAGGTCATACCAAATTTTATGACTAATAGAAATAGAAATCCCGTAGCAAGTAAACCAAAAACATGCAGTTTTGAAGGAATCAAAATAAATGGGAAGGTGAAAAGATTTTAGAAGTGTGTCTAAAATCAGACCGTTAACGGACTATCAGCGAATTTAAAAGAAACCGCGGTTTTTTACGAAAAAAACTGCGATTGTGTTGCTGATATACGAAAAAAATCGACACAGTTTCCGCTCATGTGGCTTCTTTGCCGACTGAACAAGGACTAATTGAGCGATTTTGTGATTACGTGTGAAATGAGAGAGCAGAATTCCACAGTGAAAAGATTTTTACAGATGTGATCTGGCCAATATCAGACCGTTAACCGGCTCTTTGAAAGAATCAGCTGATGGGCTGACGTAACCTGTGAAATGACGGGCAGAAATCGGCTGCCGGGCATAGTGAAAAGATTTATAGAAGGCCTCTTTTTTTCGCCAAGACTTAGCAAGTGGCGAATAGATGAAGCAAATGAATATATGTCGGCAACGCGGGAAGCGACAGCTGTCTTAAATTACATGTGCTGGTAAGGCAGTGCGGCCTAATGAGCTATAGCCATACTCGCTAGCGACGAATCTTACTCGATTACTTTGTTGTTGCTTTCGCATGCAAATTTTTCGTCAAGTTAATCGAACATAGAGATAACGAGCGGGGAAGTGGCGAATAGAAGAGGCCTAGAGATGTGCTCTTTAACAGACCGTTATTCCGCTCTGAGCGAATTAGACACAAATTTACGAAAAAAAAAACTGAGATTGTGTTGCTGATATACAAAAAAAAACCAATGCTACTTCGTTGCCAACTGAACAATGACGACTGATTAGATGAGTGTGTGAATGCATGTCAAATGATCGTGTAGAATTCGGCTGCCGAATCTCTCAAGTGGCGTGGCAGCCGAAGTTCGCCTCACAATTATCTCTTTCACTATAGTTAAAGAGCAAACCTTGTAAATCTATCATCCTTGGCTGCCGAGGGCCTTGACTGGCACGTCGGCCGAAGTTGCTCACGCAATTTTCCGTTTCTAGCATCCTTGACAGACTTCTTCTGCCGGTACCATGTGACGTGGCAGCCAAAGTTTCTTGCACAATTTTGCGTTTTCATCTTAGCTGCTAGCTAGACCTGGTAATCTATTTATTATCCTTGGATATAAAATTTCGAAAATCCAACAACCCGAGTTGCCCGAGTTGAATTGAGGTTATCGCATTGACCCCTCTTATGTAAAGGGTTTTCCGATAACAGGTGTTAGGTGTTAAACAGGAGAAATGATTAACGATTTTTTATGGGCGGAATTGGATGGTATTAATCTGTACAACGTTTATTGTCAACAAGACGGCGCCACGTAACACACAAGCAACGAAACCATTGATCTTTTAAGAGAAAAGTTTTCGGACCTTGTTATCTCTCGAAGAGGTGATCACAATTGGCCACCGAGATCTTGTGATTTAACACCTTGTGACTTTTTTCTTTGGAGCCACGTGAAAAAGAAGGTCTACGCCAACAGCCCAGGGTCGATTCAAGATCTCACAGATGGAATTCGTGAGGCTATCGAGGGCATATGACATAGGCAGCCACTTTGCAATTCGGTTATGGAAAATTTCATGAAAAGAATATTGTCCTGTAAGCGTCTTCGTGGTGGTCATTTGCGTGATGTTCTTTTCTACTATTAACGGCACCTCTACTCGTATAACCTCTTTATAATGAAATGAACACCCGATCATTTATATTAAAAAATAGCATTTTTCTTTGAATGATTTGTTACTTTTTATCGACTTTTTTCTTAACATTTGGCTCATGCAGGAATTCTTTCGTAGGTGTGGTAGGTAGTAAAATACGTCGTGGTGAATTCAATGTGGCAGCAATAATGAACAATGAGCAGATGGGGAAATAATAAGTAGCGGACACATTATGAGTAAAAGTTTGAGACATGCAATGAAGTTGTTAAAAAAAAAATAAAGATGACCACGCAAATAAGACAGCCTACCAACGTAAAAAATATGGCTTCAATTGCATGCGACCAATAACTGTTTTAGCGGCCGTAACATTTTTGAACGGCAAATATATTTGGCATTCAACTTTATTGAACTATTTTATAGCAATTTTTCCTGCACTTGCATAAGCTTCACATATTTTTGCTATTATTTATTGTTATGCTTGCGTTTTTGTAAACCATTTCATGCTAATTTGGAAAAAAAAACGTGTAAGTTTATATGTATTTACATTGGAAGCGTGCACAAACATACGCACGTTTCTCTTTAAACTATAACAAACACAAAATTGCATTTACTTGTGCTTTGCAAACGTAAGGAAAAAGCAAGAAATGCTAATTTCTGTGGCGTGCAACATTTCGTAGCTAAGGTGAATTTTCGCTTTATTTATTTGCACACATCAACAAAGCATATGAGTCAACAAGAGATATTCTTTTTTATGTACATACATTAAGACTGGCAATTCCTGAGTTTTTCTTTTTTTAGTTTTTATTCTTAAAAAGTGTCTTTATATAGTTGTTGTTTTTTTTAATTTTTTTTTTTTGATTTATTTCTTTTGTTCTTTGCGTTTGTCTTAATATTATTTTCTAAAAATGGCAAAACTTTAACGCGAGTACGAAATAGGTTAAAAACAAGGAAAGAACTTTTTAAATAAGTTACAAAAAAAAAAAATATATATTAATATGTATTTGTATTGTTTTCTTCACCCGAAAATAGTGCTAAAAATGTATTAATTAACATTATATGGCGGTTTTCACTGTAACTGTTGCTATGTATCAGTCTTTGGTCAGAGTCTTTTTTGTATTTGTTGCTAGATGTGTTCGTTGTGATCTACTAAATGCAGAAAATTTCCTATGTTTCTTATTCGCTGCCGTATTGAACACCAACGTAAATATGTATGTACGCATGTGCCAACACCAGGCGCGTAAATTTGTCAGTTTTAGATATTCTCAGAGCTGCAAGTAAATTTGAGTTGTGTTAGTTAAATTGCTGAGTTGACGGCAGCTGCGCATGCTTTGTAGGCAATCGGATGGGTTAAATGGGGCTTAAGTGCTGAAGAGTTACTAAATTTTTTTTTTATTTATTGAGAAAAACATTTTGATATCCATAAAATTAAAAAAAATTTGCATTTAAACAGTTTTACTTGTACAATAGAAAGTTGAATTCTTTAAGGGGGAACGCCACTGTGAAAATTCAAAAAAATCGATTTTTTTTTGCATAAATTGTTAGTATAACTACTCAAGAAAATGTGGTAAAAATTTCAAAGCGAAATTCGCTTTATTCCCAATTCTATGTGCACTTAAGTGAGCGCCCGTCGGTGCGGCCCCATAGCGCTTACGATACGATGCTTCATTTCAAACGGGTTTTTCTCGAAACTACTTTTTTGGATACGGTGGCAACGATATCTCGAAAAGTAATTAGCCGATTTAAATTTTCTTTTTTTTTTTTAAATTTTTGTTATCGCATTGGCTATCGTTGTACCGTAGCCGATTTTCAAAATTTTGAAAATAACTATTTTTTGGGCCTGTCGAAAATCAAAAAAAATGGTGAAAAACACACATCGAAAATCAAATCACCATCATTTTGTCAAAAAAAAAAAATCAAAAAAAAATCAAAAAAAAATCAAAAAAAATCAAAAAAAAATCAAAAAAAAAACGGCTACGTACAACGTTAGCCACTATTGTGTAGATGAATAAAAATTTAGGTTTTTTTAATTTTAGTTGATTCTTCATTGCTGTATCGCTGCCACCAGAAGACGTCATTTTTTTAACTCGTTACGTTTATTTACATAAATTTGTCAATTTTCAATATTTTTTAATAAAAATTTACATCAACATAGTTTCTTCTTTCTTTCATAGCGTTACAACGGGGGGTGCGTCAAAGCTTTCTTCAAAATGCTCCTCCAAAGCGGTCTATCTTGAGCTGTTGCTTCGTAGTTACGTATTCCCAGCTTCTTACGATCGTGTTCCACTGCGTCTATCCAACGGTTCCTCGGTCTGCCTTTGGCCTTCACGCCTATTAGCTTTCCTGTCAAGGCTTTCTTCACGGTTCAGTCAACAGGCATACGGATCACATGACCTAGCCATCTTATGCGCTGCGCTTTAACAAAACGCACAGCTGTCTCGTTCTGAGTTAGATTCTGACTATCAACATAGTTTAATACATATATAATAAATTGCCGTTTGTCCGATCCTCGAATAATCATTCCAACTTACAAAAAAAAATCCCAAAAATCGACTTTTTTTTTGACCCCCCACAGTGGCGTTCCTCCTTAACAGTTTTCCGATTTGTAGGAGCGTTAAATTGCAATTTCGAAAAATATTTAAAGATTCAGTATTTTTGTTTTCCTTGTTCACTCCTCTCGGGTGCATAGCATTGGTTTCGTTAATCTATTTTGATTTCTGACAGGGTAGGTGGTTAGCCTGCCGCTTCGCAAGATTCACTAAACATTCGTAAAATTTCCATAGAAATTCCAGCTTAAAAAGCGCATGGTTTATTTTTATTTGAACTTGCTTTAAATAGCGCGACAAAACTAATCAGCATTAATTATTTTCAATATTTTTTTGCAATACTCATAAAAATATCTGTACTTCCTAAAACTACGAGGCATATTTGCTTCCTCCTTACGTTTACTCTTGATCTTTGCTTGATTCTTGGTTTAAAGCCGTGTTGTAGTAGTAAGCCAGTAAAGCAATAAACATTTAAAAGCAAATTCTAAAGTTTTCGAAAATTAAACGACAGTTATGCGCAAACTTAAAATCTATAATAGCTAATCTCAAGATTGTTTGCATTTCTAAATTACGTATTTACATTAGTTATTTCGCACTGCATTCACATTCACAACTATTCCCTACACTGCATCAAGGTCTCTCGCTCCGCTCTTGCGGCATCTTGCTTTTCTATACACATACATATATACATGCACACAACATAGCTTAGAATTAATTTTAAATATGTAATTATTTTTCTGTTTATCATCGGCCTGTACAGCTGATGCGTTTAACTAGTTACAATCGGCTTGCTTGTGTTGTTCACTTCACTTACGCCTAATACACATTTTACATTACTCTCTCACTTAGACAATTTATTACAAATTATAGTTTAAAATTACAAATACAACTTTTAGTGCGTTAATAGAATGCTCTGCATCAATTATAACAGCTTTATAAATTTCTCTGTTTACCATATTTTTTCTGTTTTTTTTTTATATTTTTTGTTTTATGCTTGTTTGTTTTTTTCTTTTGCATTAGGTATTTTAAGGTATACTCTTCTCTTTAGGTAATTTTTCCAGGCCTCTTCTACTCAATCTTTTCTCATCTTTTAGTAAATCTTCTTAAAAGTTCAGTAGAAAAGTGAATAGGAGAGATATAGAGAAGGCGACAATACGCACAGTTCAATACTTGCTATGCTACAGCCTTCCCCATCGACGACTTAAATAGTTATATTTATACCCGTTGGTTTCAAGCCAAATTGGCTGTGTACTACAACTACAATCAGTTCTTCACTTTATCTTCAACTGTTATATTGGCCAAAGTCTTTTTTATGCGCAGCGCCGTCAGACGTGCCACAGGATTCGGATACCAGCACTCCTTCATCACCTTCGCCATGCCGTGCAATACTTCGGAAGCATGCCAGCGATTTGGTATGTTTGGGCGCATTTTATCGATGCAAACCACCTGCAAGCAAAGCAAGTTCGTTAGAATTCCGTATGTTTGTGTAAATGTATAAATGTGTATCCGCCCTTACCTTCTTCATCTCCTCAATACTCGGATCAGGTTGCACAACATCATAGTATGGCAACTGATATTCATCGTATATCATGCCAATGTTGCACCGGCGCGCAATCTCCCACAATATCAAGCCGAATGCATACACATCGGCCCGCTTATATGAATCGAAATGTTGCGCATTCATACTCTCGTCTAATACTTCAGGTGCCATATAACGCTTGGTGCCGACACGATGCGTGGAAGGTATATCGACGGAATCATTCTTTTCAACATGGCGTACAGCCAAACCCAGGTCGCCTATCGCACAGCTGAGATTGGATTTAACGAGAATATTTTTCGATTTGAGGTCACGATGCGCAATCGCCGGTTTACCGCGTGTACCCACAATATCCATGTGTAGGTGAGCTAAGCCAGTTGCGATTGATAGCGCCATATTGAGCATAGTTTTCGTATCCACAGTGTGCGTGGTGAGGTAATCGAATAATGAACCATTTTCGTGGTAGTCAGTGACTAGCCAAAGCTGCGTCCAGGTGCCATTATCTGTAAGCGAAAAGAAAAATCAATTGCTCATGAAGAAATAAATGTACAACGTAAGTGAATAATTTTCAGTTGAAAATTAAAAAGTAAATGAGATCTACCTATAAAATTTCATTTTTCTATAAAAGTTCGTAAATTATGCTTGTAAAATATTGGGTAGTCGAAAAAGTCTTTTCGTATTTTGTCAAAAGATGTCGTTGGAGTCATCTATCTCCAGTACCACCAATCACATTGTGTTGTTGTTGTAGCAGCATAAACATTCCCCATTCTTACATACGGGGAATGCTGCTGGAGTGGCAATCCTTGGCCGGATATAAGTCCAGGTCGTTTCGGTAACGTAGAACCGACTGCCGTGGAAACGAATATACATTGTGTCATATCATATGGTGTTAGAAAGGAGACATTTTAAACTTCACTTAACCAAAAAAAAATTGAATTCGGAGAAGTTGAAAAAAAGTTATAGCTGTTCAAAAATGAGTGAAAATAATGAAGAAATTCGCTATATTTTGATATTTTTGTATAAAAAAGGGAAGAATGCCACGCAAGCCACCAATGAAATTTGTGAACCTCGCTCCGGTCGACCTATCGTTGAAAAAGTCGCTGAAATTGTGGAAAAGATTGACCAGGACCGTCACATAAGCTGCCATGACATCGCCAAGGCACTAAACATTCATCAAACGGTTTTGAACCATTTAGAAAAGGCTGGTTACAAAAAGAAGCTCGATGTTTGGGTACCACATCAATTGTCTGTGAAAAATTTAATGGACCGAATTAACATCTGCGATTCTTTGCTGAAACGAAATGAAATCGAACCATTTCTGAAGCGAATGGTAATAGGAGACGAAAAGTGGATCAAATAACTAAGTTGCTTAAACCACTTAGATCTTTTTAAGAAGGTAACTAGTCCATCCAGTGAGACATTTTCCAAATTTCCCAGATCTTCAAAGAAATAATCGCCAAAATATTTGACACGGTTTCTTTGAAGGGCAGGACATTCACAGAGGAGCTGTTGTACCGACTCAATTTCTTCTTCGTCAGAAGAAGTCATTGTGAGGTAGAGCCATTCTACTGGCTAGGGTGCCAATAATGCAGTGGCCCGTTGTGACACCTGTGAGGGGCGCTCTTAGTTGATCTGTTGAGTCCAAGCAGACATTTTTTTTCTTTTAAGATTCAGTTTTGGCAAGAGCGCTTTAGCAACTCACAGGAAGACTAAATACGAAGATTAAAATATTTTCGTAATTTTTTTCCTTTCCTTCACCATGATTTACTCCAATTTTTTTTTCAAAAATTATTAATTTATTCATTAATATCAAATTAATCCCCATGAAATATTATGCACTTATGCCAACGTTTTTTCCAATCTTCGACGCACTTAAAAAATAATTTTTTTTATCTCGTTCAGCTCCTCCTTCGAAGTCGTCTTTATATCGTCAATCGTAGCGTAGCGTCGTCCTTTCATGGGCCTCTTCAGTTACGGGAACAAGAAAAAGTCACAGGAGGCCAGATCTGGGGAATACGGTGGCTGTGACATCATTATTGTGTTGTTTTTGGCCAAAAAGTCGCGCACAAGCAACGATGTCTGAGCAGGGGCGTTATCGTGATGCAAGAGCCAATTTTTGTTCTTCCACAAATTGCGCATGATTTGCAGGTAATATTCCTTATTAACCGTTTTACCCTGTGGCAAGAACTCATGATGCACAACGCCCCTGCAATCGAAGAAAACGGTAGGCAAAACTTTTACATTCGACCGAACTTGTCGCGCTTTTTTCGGTCTTGGTTCGCGCGGCAGCTTCCATTGAGACGATTGAGCTTCCACGTCATAACCATAAACTCACCAGTTATGACCCTCTAGAGCAAATTTGGGTCGTCGCGGACAGAGTCCAACATCTCATTAGAAATGTTCATGCGATGCTGCTTTTGGTCGAAATTGAGCAGTTTTGGTACGAATTTTGCGGCGATCCGTCTCATGCCCAAATCATTGGCATCAATGGCACGAGCCAATCGATATGTCTAGGTCCTCAGCAACTTCTCTAACGGTGATTCGACGATTGGCCAATACCATTTTCTTCACCTCACTTCATCAATTTTTTCGTCGAAGTGCTCGGGCGTCCGGCACACTTTCGTCACATCTTCTCGGCCTTCTGAGAACATTTTGTACCACCGATAAACGTTGCTTTGGTCCAAAGTAGCTTCTCCGTATGACACAGTCAACATTCGGAATGCATCCGCGCCCTTAATTTCGTTTTACACACAAAATTTGATACAGTTTCTTTGATCCATCTTTTTGAATAGGTAAAAATCGAAGACGAGCCGAAACACGTGCAAGCAAAGCAGCTGTCAACAAATAACTAAGCATTCAAAATGGCCGAACTCGTCGGCATGAGTGAGAGACATGAGTACCAACATACCGCCACAAAAAAATCGAATTCGAATATACATAACCTGCGAAAATTCAAAATTCGCGATACTTTTACCTCGTAAATTGATTCAAAACTCATAATTTCGAGGTAAAAATTGCTGGAGTGAACAAAGCAAATTTTAAAAAGTTTTAGTCCCCATCAAAGCGAAAATTGTGAAAATAAAAGAAACCCATATATTTTGCTTAAAATTTTTGCTTAAAGTGGTTTAAAACTGTTTTATGGACGATCTTTAACTTCGGGGCGATGCTACGAATACTAACAAACCGGTCAAGCAAGATTATTTCTGTGATTTTATCGACGTTTTCGACGACTGATCTGCCTGCGCGAGGTGTATCTTTAACATCAAAAATGCCTGAACGGAATCGATGAAACCAAAATTGCACGTAATTTGCTCTTACAGTGTCAGCAACATAAACTTCTTCTTCTTAATTGGCGCGATAACCGCTTACGCGATTTTGGCCGAGTTTAACAAAACGCGCCAGTCGAGTTTAACAAAAGCGCTAAGTCCTTCTCCACCTGATCTTTCCAACGCAGAGGAGGTCTTCCTCTTCCTCTGCTACCACCAGCTGGTACCGCATCGAATACTTTCAAAGCCGGAGCGTTTGTATCCATTCGGACGACATCACCCAGCCAACGTAGCCGCTGGATCTTTATTCGCTGCACTATGTCTATGTCGTCGTAAAGCTTATACAGCTTATCGTTCCATCGTCTGCGTTGTTCGCCGTTGCCAAAGTGCAAAGGTCCAAAAATCTTCCGCAGAATCTTTCTCTCAAACACTCCAAGCGTCGCTTCATCGGATGTTGTCATCGTCCACGCTTCTGCGCCATACGTTAGGACGGGCATGATGACAGCCTTGTAGAGTGTTAGTTTTGTTCGTCGAGAGAGACTTTACTGCTCAGTTGCATACTTAGTCCAAAGTAGCACTTCTTGGCAAGAGAGATTCTACGCACCATTCACAACTCACAAATTCAGCGGTCTGGCTTGCATTTTCGCCTTTATCAAAAAAAACTCTCTACCGAATCTTCTCTTTGTTAACTTCTACTGTTAACTCTCTGTAACTCATAACTGAATGGAACAAACAAAAGAAGCAAACGATTTTTTTAGTGTGAAATGTCACCTTGACAACGAATATAAATAGTTTGATCGATACTTTACGAAATAACCGATCACTACAACCATCTACCGAGAAAATAATGCATTTCTTTTTCCCCAAACTATTCAATTTCAAATATTTGTTTCGGTTGAAATTTCTCTTCATTTCTTACCCTTGTTATCGGCAGCTATGAAACCCAAAATATTCTCATGACGCAACATCACAGTCTGATAGATTTCCGCCTCCCTAAACCAGGAACACTCTTCGCGGCTGGAGAAGATTTTTACCGCCACATTTTCACCACGCCAACGGCCGCGCCATACCTCACCAAAACGACCCTTGCCAATGACATGGCACAGCTGTATCTGGCGAGCTATTGAGCGCTGCACCAGCAGTGGTAGACCGGCTGAAAACGAAGAAAAGGACAAAAAGTGATTACAAGTGAAAGGAAAAATAAATAATACAGTACACAAAAGCAGTTACTCACCCGAGCCGGAACCAGAGGTGGTCATCTCAATAATATCTTGGATAGTGTTGCCATTTAAAATAGGATCGCAAACAGAGTCGTCTGGCGGGAAGGTGCGCCCATTGCTATTGCGTTTGCGACGCTGCCAGAAGCACAGCGACATTAGTACCGACAGGCATATGAAGAGCGTAGCGCCGAAAATGATGGCCACCAATACCCATGTGTTTAGAGGCTCCTCCGGCAAGAAATCTAAATTAAGCGCATTCGCCAAGCGATAAGAAAATGTGAAGTATGTGAATACATTTTTATGTATGAGTGATTTGAAAAAACGACATTTATAGTTTGAAAATTAATTGGGGCATTATTTTCCAAAGTTTCAAAGAGCCGTGCAAAGCGATAAATGTGATATGCGTGCGTGAAGTAAGCTTCTGCTACATTTATTTACATACATATACATATATACAAGCGTTTAAGGAAGATGGTGAAGGGATTAAAACAACATTAAAATGCATGCAAAAGGGTGCACGTGAGTGATTATTTACAAAATAAAACACAGATACAATGACATAGCCAAAATGTGCACATACATACAAAAAGTGCGATTATACAAAAAAATAAGTAGTGAAAAAACCCTTTACCTGGTTGAATATTTCCGATTGTTCCATATTAAAAACTACTTTACATACCATTGCGTACTCGCAGCAGGGTCGTCAGCATTTAATGCTGCTTTTCTAGCGTTGCCAATACAGAGTTTTTTTAATAACAATTGCTAGCAGTAGCAACAACACTATGCGGCAAATCAAACTCGTCGGCTCGGTTATCAAGTGAAATCGAGCGCAAGTGATGATGGTCTTAGGTTAGTGACTTTTTCGAGTTTAGCACAAATAAATCTAACATCACCACCGACGTTTTTACTGAAAACATTCCATTGTGAAGTATTTATTTAAAAGAAAAAATTCAATCATGTTGGCCTACAGCGCCATTTAGCGTAGTGAGAATAAAAAGCACAACTCAGAAATGAATTCCTCGTACCAAAAAACGGGTATACGAGTACAAGCATTTTCTGAGAATATTTTTCAAAAACTTAGCCTACTTATTGCCTATGTAGTGTGCCAGGATACATTTAAGGATATCAATAAAGTACCATTGAGGGGTTAGGAGTAGTCAGAATTTTCAAATAATTGGATTTCTTGTTTGCATTTTCTTAAAGCAAAGGGTGGTTAAGTTTCAAGGGCCGGTGTTGATTTTGAATAAAATACAATTTTTTTAGGAAATTATTGTCATTTCTCTTTATTATAATAATAGTGATATGGCTCAATTATGTATGAGACAAAATATTGGCCAAATGGCCGCTGCGGCCTCGGCGGCACACCTCCATCCGATGGTCCAAATTTTCGCTGACGCATAATTGAGGTTTTTTGCCGTTAATGTGCCGAATGAGATACCCTTAGGTCTTGAATTGTTGCTGACTTATCGACGTACACCTTTTCTTTCAAATAACCCTAAAGAAAGAAGTCCAACGGTATCGTTGACGTTTAGGTGTGGTTCACATTCAACATCGGCCCTTGAAATTAAACCACCCTTTATAGTATCTTTAAAATGGTGTGTGAAAAGTTGAAGTGAATCCGACAAATACTTTTCGAGTTATTCAACAATTGTTTAACAAAGCGCTCGGACGATCCGGAGCGTTCGAGAGCAAGTGGCTAGCAGCAGCTGCATAAATCGATAGCAAAACTTTAAATGCATTTTTCTCAAAACTATGTTTTTTGAACTGGTGATCACTGTAATTTAAAAATTTCTTGGTAGATTTCAATAAAATTTATACTGCTTTCGAAAAACATGAAAAACTCGTGTCTTATACAAGGATTTTTTTTTCAAATATGTCAATTTTTTTACATTTAATTGTCGGTTTTTCTAGAAAATCTGAAAAATATTTCCTGAGGCCGCCATATTGTTAATTTAAAAAAAAAAAAGCTTCGATCAGGCACAAGATTATCGATTAATAAAACTAATTTCTCTTGTCCGATTGATTTTAGATAAATATCCAAGGACTTGTGATGATCACCGCAAGGGACTTCTGGAGAAACAGGCTCTACACAAACAGCGATAACTTTTACAATTATTAATTTTTTTTTTTTTTCTTTTTTTTTTGAATTTGTGCTTAAGTCAAGTCGAAAACGATGTATTAATACTATGTTTTTATTTTTGTAAAATAAAGTAATTACCTAGCAAATAAAAATTATTGAAAATCCACAATTTTTCGGACCTCTGACTACCCCTAACCCTTTAAACTATTGACAACAAAACCGTCACTTCCGATTGGTTTTGCTCAGTATAGATTTTGGCCGTCGCACTGTGTAATGGACATTTAAAAAGATTTGTTTATTTCCACTCGCGAATTCATAATTTATATCGCTTGAGTTGAAAATTTATATTTTTGTAAGCAAAAATCGTAGATAGCTCAATGTTAGACACTTTCTGGTTCAAACAATAATATTAATACACCAACAAAAAAAAGTATTTTTTTTTTAAACAAAAAAAAATTAACTCGGAGCCTTTTTTTTCATTCGCAATGAGCTCGATGGTTGTTGAGTGAGCTCGATGAAGAAAAGCGAAGAAGACGACGTTTTCAACAACATAAGATAGAGGAAGCTGATAGCTATGGCGCCCGAACCTGTATTCATTCAGAAGCAGAGTACCAGTGGAGGTTGAATAGAGACGAACTGACGACAATCACAGATGACTGAGTGCATCACTCACAATTAAATCATTCAGTGACAAGACGGACATTACCGCATTTTCGATGCTCCTTTTGAGGCTACCTACAGTGGAAGCATTGGGATCCTATCTTCGATGTATTACCGCCATACGTCCCAAGCAGAGGGCCTGGACGCTGGTTCCTAAAGTGATCAATAGACACAATCACGGCTCCACCTCGATGTATCGCAAACATGCAGTCCCGGATATAAGTCAGCGGAAGAGGGTAGATTTGACGGTACCAATTGAATGTTTCTGACATTTTTATCCTCCCCTCCAAATAAAAACAAATAAAACAAAAATAAAAAATAAGCGAATAAACACCGTTCTTACGGTGTCTTATGTGAGATATGAGACCTCTATCGTAGGTACCAAAATACATGGCAATACATCTTTTTAGTGCTTTTACTAGTAAGCCAAAAAGAGGCATCAGATTGACTGAGGAATATTCTGTTCTTCGCTTATACATACCTCGCATAAACCAGCGCTGGGTGAAGGTCGGTGTGAGTAAGTAGATGAAGAAAATCGGGGGACACAGTTCCAACCCGAACTATTTGTTTTATGATTTATTTTATGGTAGTTCATTTGTACCTCTAATCTGTAAGATTTAACCATAGACTCAAATAAAATATACGAAAAAACTATCCAAACAGGTTGAAGATTCGCAAGTTGTTTCGAAGAAATTAAGGATGACAAAAAAAGAACATTTCATTGAAAGAACCAATCGGTTTCAAGGTTTTTTTCCTATTTACTCGGAGTTATTTCTTATTTTTAAGACTCAAATAAAGTAAAAGAAAAAACTTTCCAAACAGATTGAAGATTCGCAGACCGTTTCGAAGAAATTCAGGATGAAGATTTTGAAAGAATTTTTTAACTCAAATCACATACAAATAAATTAAAAAAAAAAATATTTGAAAAATCTAAAAAGAAATCAGTGATGCGAGCTTCGAATTTACGTCATAGAGATGTGTTGCCTTTTCCACAGAATCCAGAAAAATCGTGCTACGATTGATTCAGGCCGTACACCTCGTTTTGATTTTTCAGAGAACCTAAGAAAAAATAGCATGGACGTCATTATTACATGGCCCTTTTTTCTATTTTTTTGTCGGGACAAATTAGCTAGTACAGCACTCAGACACAATTCAGTCCATTGTACTGCACTCGGATTCCCTTTTAATTTTCTTTAAATCTACCCAACTTCCGAAGAAAACTGAGTAGATCTTGTGGTGCCAAGGAGCCAAGATGGTCGCTACTTAACATATCAGTGCCAAAGACCTCAAGCGTGATTCGAGCGAAGGCCGAGCAGACGCACAGAATGTGGTCCGCAGTCTTATCCTCCTCGCCCCATATGCTGGGCAGAGTGCACTGCCTAAGATGTCCACCTTTTCCATGTGCTTTGCCCATAGAAAGCGGCCCGTCATCAGTCCAACCAGCTGCCTACACTCCCTTCTGCTTAGTGACAGGAGGAACATCAGTTTTGTCCATCTGCAGACTCTCTCAGCCTGCCAAGCTCGCTTGTGGGTTGGAGTAATCCGTTTACTAACCGTGGCTTTGATAATTGCAGAAGGAAATGGCATAATTCTGGCTAAAGAGTCAGAGATCTCGTTACCCGCGATACCCACATCTCCGCCTGAAACACAGATGCCTGCATTCCAAGAGCAAAGTGTAGTTTTGTCCCGCTTGATTCTACGTAGACACCAGAGCCGGAACCGTGCTCGTACCTGGTGCCATCCGTGAAAATGCGAGAACAGTGTTTCCCGGGCTAATTTTCTGAAACTCAGTTCACCATGAAATTTGTTTTATTTTCTTATACATATTTATTTCATAAATTTGCTTCTTTACCCATTAGTCAAATTTGTAGAACACATCACCCTTTAGGAGCCCACGACGACTTAGCTTGATTTTTTGCAGCGTGGTCAAAAAATGCTAAACAACACTGTACGATTAAATCAGAAAATAGACTTTTTCGATTTTGGCAAAAACATATTTCAGCATAAGCTATTAAACTAAAGAATGCGGAACTTTTTGTTTGAAATAGAACAGAAATTTTTGAGCTATCTGCATTTTAGCAATCGAATGGAAGGAGAGGTCATTCTGAAAGAGCTCTCACTATTAAGAAATCATGAATTCCAACCAGCGGAATTTGGCTATCATCTATAGTATTGTTCTTCCTAATTACGCACTGGATTGTCTGAACTGTCATCCTGGAATTTGGTTATCATTTATTGTTCTTCCAAATGACGCACTGGATTGTCTGAACTGTCACCCTGGAATTTTGTTATCATTTATTGTTCATCCAAATGGCGCACTGGATTGGCTGAACTGTCATCCTGGAATTTGGTTATCATTTATTGTTCTTCCAAATTACGCACTGGATTGTCTGAACAGTCATCCTGGAATTTGATTATAATTTATTGTTCTCCCTAATGACGTACTAGATTTTTTGAACTGTCATCTTGGTATCTTGTTATTATTCGTTACATTTACCAATTTCATATCAGATTGCCTTGCCTTGTTATCATTCATTGCACCCTCCAGTGACGTACCATTTTGGCTGAACTGTCATACTGGAATTTGGTTATCAGTCATTCCTCTCCCAAATGACACACTAGGCTGTCTGAACTGTCATCCTGGAATTTGGTTATCATTTATTGTTCTTCGCAATGACGCACTAGGCTGTCTGAACTGTCATCCCGGAATCTTTTTGTCATACGTTGCACTCCTCAATGACGTACTAGATTGTCTGCACAGTCATCCTGAAATTTGGTTATCATTCATTGAACCCTCCAGTGGCGTACCAATTTGTCTGAACTGTCATCCTGGAATTTGGTTACCCTTCATTGTGCCTAAAATAAGTTTAAATATGACGAGTGAATCACGTAGTTTAAGTGTCATCTGTCATAAGTTCACATGATGGTAGATAAATAGTAAACAAAATGGCAAAAGGTGAAAACACCAAATTCCAGTGCACGGTATTTCAGTCACCTGAGGCAATGATTCACCAGGTATGCGCATATCAAAACATGAGAAGCTGAATAGGCTGACATTTTGATTGAGTGCATGCAAATGCTTTGAACTTGGCCAGTATATCTGAATTCCTACGCTCTGATATGTGAATGTAGAAGTTGAAAATTGAAAACATATTGTAAATATAAAATACCTACGTAGGCAAAGAAATATAATATGCGCTGTATGCATGTGTCTATATGAAAGATTTACCGAGGAATGAGCGATTTAGAAGGAGTAATTAAGACGTCTCCATCCACTAATGTGTGTAGGCCGATAGTGTGGAACGCATGGTGGTTGACACTTTTATTGTTTCCAAACAGCCAGACTGCTTGCTCCTCGTCATAGGCACAAACCGACTTACTTACCACCGGCTGTTTCACGTGACGCTTTCGCCCAGACAGCCTTGCAGACAGTTTTAGAAAGGGGTGCCGTCGCAGTCGCCGCGGCCAACGCATTCGCCATTGAGGCGCACTTAAGGCACAGCAAAAGATGTCTGCTCCACTTGCTGAAGTTGTTGAGCAACAACAAAAGCGGAAAATGCGATGGCGGCGACACACCATTGATGGTTTTAAACACACCACAACAGAGGCAACAACAACAACAACCACAGCCGGCACATACTTAGTACAACGACAGCACTCCTTTTTAAATAAAACAGTGTCTGACTTCTTTATCCGTCAAGCCAAATAGCCGGTTGGTAAGCGGAAAAAATTGCTGACGAACAGTCTGCTGAAAGTAGAAAAGAGGGAAAGAAGCGAGAGAGTGCAATGTGAAAGGAAAGCGCAAACACTCACAAGCACAGCAAAGTTCATTAGAATTTTAAAAAGGCGAGAAATAGGCAACAAACAACATTACAAACAAGTCTATGAAGTGAATTGAAAAGGCGCCAGAGCACTATTTGAAGAAGCAGCTGAGCGCCATCCACCAACGCGCATACATGGGTAGGAAGAGTTGGGGTTAGGCGAAAGCACAGCTGATGAATGAAGAAATGAAGCGGCGCGTCATGAAAAACGTCCGCAAATATACTAGAGGAAGAAGGTGAACGCAAAGAATTGCTGGGAGAAGAAAACGCACTGGAATTGGAATGAAGTGCAACACGAAGGAAGCCTTACAAAAATCCAGGTGGCATCAAGTTGTGTGCGTGCATATGGGTGTTGACTGCCTTTGAGGGCTTTTATATAATTTGCTGTTTGTTGAGCTCTTTTGAGGAATGACGTTCACAGCAGACAGAAATGATGACTGATAGAAAGGAAAATATTTGTGGATGAAAAGGTCAGCAGTCAGCAGTCGACTGTCAACTGTTAGCTGTCACCTACCACCTGACAGCTATCAGCTGTAATGCATAACAGCTGTTTTTCCATTTATTTTCTATACAAAAGATGATCAGATTGGATATGCCTGTTTCAATAAGGTTCTTTGACAGATCACGCGTGACTACTGTCGAACTAAATACCACATTTTTTTCAGTATTCATTGACATTTCATCGTTACGATAATCGACGCTCTGTGAAAAGTGTTCATCGCGCGCTGAGGCCTACTTATGGTGTACATAGACGTTCAGCGATGAGTCCCATCTTCGGCTTAATGGCTATGTCAAGAAGCAAAATTGCCGTATTTGGGTTGAAGAGCCCCCGAAGCCATTCAAGAACAGTCATTACATCCATTGAAAAAAATCGTACCGTTTGGTGCGGCCTATGGGCTGGAGGAACCATCGGTCCACATCTCTTCAAAGACAAGGCTGGCGCCAATGTAACAGTGAATGGCGAACGCGATCACGCCATGATAAATGGATAAACGACTTTTTGATGCCGGAAATTGAAGCCCGTGATCTCCACAACATTTGGTTGCAATTAGACGGTGATACTTGCCATACAGCCTGCGAAACAATGGCTTTACTGAGTTGTCGTTTCGATGAGCAATTTTTCTCCTGTCTCGTACTAGTGGATTGGCCACCAAGAACGTGTGATATCACAACTTTGGACTTTTATTTATTGGGATATGTAGAGTCTAAAAGCTTTGTGGATAAATGAGCTGAGATTGAGGCATTGGAAGATAACATTACTAAAGTTATTCACGAGATACCGACCAAAGTCCTCCAGTGAGTCATTAAAATTTGGTGTTTACGGATGGCCGAATTGAGGCGCAATTGCGGTAAACATTTGAAAGGGATTATCTTTGAAAAATAAATGGCATGTCTTTAAAAAATAAATGTCATGTCTTTAAAAAATAAATGTCATGCCTTTAAAAAACAATTCACAAAGATTTGCTATTAATTTGAATTTTCGTTATTGTATTCGACACCTTTAAATTGATCACCTAAATGGCATAATGCAGCATCCTTCGATCTTCTCGTATCACAAGCTTAACGGCATTAATGGTGTGACTAAAAATACTATTGGAGAGCCTGTATACTCATGGAACTTTGAACATACATAGCAAAAAAAAATGGTTCTTATCAAAAACACTTAGTCAACATATTTCGGTATTGTAGTGCTTTCCTTAGCAACAATATTACAGAGTAAGCTTTGCAAAAATTTAGAAAACATCATTACATTTGAACAAAGAAATATTTGTTTTCTCTTTACACTTCCACATTTAATCAGAAGTAAAATATACAACTATTTAATAATAGGCACTTTTAGTTAAAAAATACATTTATGTAGTAAATAGTCAACTTTATTGCTTTGCTGATGAATTCACTACACGCCCAACAATCGGTCTGATAAGCACGATCAGGCTAGGGGGACTTTCTTTGTTATCGCCCGCTTGAACGTCACAGCAAAATCCAATGCAATGATAAGTGAACCATTGAATAGTATTGGAGTAGAATAGGTGGTGGTGGTAGTAGTAGCAGTAGTAGTAGAGGTAGTAGTAGTACAGTCTCAAGTAGACAGATTAAGCAACTGAAAGTTTTACGAAGAGTTAGCACAAAAGATATTCTAGAAGATGTATGAGTAAGAGTGTGCGTTCGCATGTCTGTACATACATTTCGTAGTAGTAGTCGTCAATGACCATACGTGTGGAATATTTATTTATAAATAATTTATTTGATATTGATTTAGATTTGTGAACGAGACAAGTGACACTTTAGTGAGGTTAATCACTAGACGAAGGAGCTTAGACTTCTCGTAGAGCAAAAGCAAAAAATAAACAACATGAAATATGTCCATATGTACTACACATTTTAATATAATGACTAACTTTAAAAACATGTGCATATTAATTTAAAAAAATAACTGAATACTGCAAATAGAAGAGGCAGCAATACAATGAAAAATATGCACATATTTTTGCAAATAGTAAAAATAATAAACACTACGTCGAAAACTATAGCTCAGGGACTTATTCCCAAGCTGTGTCATTTTATTTGTTTCTCAGTTAATTCTATTAATCTTTTTACGCAAATATAGTTCATTCTCCTACAAAAACCATATACAGCTGCGAGCTTTTTAATTGCAGTGCATATCCCATGTTTCTTGAAATGTTGATAAAAAAAATCTCGCCTACGAAATCAGTATTTTTATATTCAACATTTTTTTATCACAACTTAAAGAACAGTTGCTGGCATACAGCAATAATTTAGTTTAGTTAAAGTTTTAATAAAAAATATTACATATTTTTTGGTTGTTTTGGTCTGCAGCAGTCATACTGTCTGCCCCATATACAGACATACGATTTATAAATGAGAAAAATATGATTTGCAACAAAAGAGAGCTTTTAAAAATTAAAAATGTAAGCAAATTTTTTAATAAAAATAAATAATTTTTGATAATTTTTTACAACAAAAATTATTTTATAAATTTTATTTTATACAACAAATTATATTAAATTATATTTTATAAAACAATTTTATCTTATAAAAAAAACTTTTGTAAAACAAAATATCTTATAAAAATATTTCACAAAAAATATTTCTAAAAACAAATATTTTGTAAAAACCCTTTTGTAAAAAAAAAATATTTTGTAAAAAAAAAATTAATTTATAAAATCAAACCCTTTATATAAAATATTTTATACAAAATAATTCAAATTATTTTGTAAAAAAAACTCCATTTTGTAAAAAAAAATCATTCTATCTATAAAAGCAAACATTTTATAAAAATATCTTATACAAAATAATAAAAATAATCAACATTTTTATAAAACCTTCATAAAAAAAATTTCAAATTATTTTGTAAAAACCCCCATTTTGTAAAAACAAATCATTTTATAAAAGCAAACATTTTATAAAATTATTTTATACAAAATAATTCATAAACAAAATTTTTAGAAAAAACTTCATAAAAAAAATTTCAAATTATTTTGTAAAAACTCCCATTTTGTAAAAAACAATCATTTTATAAAAATATCTTATACGAAAATATACAAAAGCTCATAAAAATATTTTTTATAAAAAACCTTTCATAAAAAAATACAACCTTATAAAAACAATACTTTACAAAAACATGTTACAAAAAATATTTTGCAAAAAACATTATTTTGTAAAGAAAAAGAAAATATTTTATAAAATTTTATAAAAATATTTCGTACACTTTACATAAATATTTTATAAAAATATTTCAGAAATTTTATATAAATATGTTATAAAAATAATACTTAAAAAAAATTTTATAGAAAATTTTTATAGAAAATATTTTTTAAAAAAATTTCTTGGGAAAAACAATTTTTTTGTAGAACAAAACAATTTATTTTAAACGCCTACATGGCAGTGAACGCAAGAAAACGCTGATATTTAATTCATTGAATACTAAGTGGCAAACAAAAAAATAATTTGTAGCGATAAATAATTTTGTTAAAAAAATTATTTGTTAAAACAAAAACTTTAAAAAAATTTATTTTATTTTGTTAAAAAAAATATTTTATTTTGTTAAAAACATATTTTATTTTGTTAAAAAAAATTATTTTATTTTGTTAAAATAAATCATTTTATTTTGTTCAAAAAAATTATTTTATTTTGTTAAAAAAACCCATTTTATTAAAAAAAAATTATTTTATTTTGTTAAAAAAATTATTTTAGTTTGTTAAAAAAAATTATTTATTTTGTTAGAAACATTATTTTATTTCGTTAAAAAAATTATTTTATTTTGTTTAAAAAATTATTTTATTTTGTAAAAAGAAATTATGTTATTTTGTCAAAAAACATTATTTTAATTTAATTTTGTTGTTTTTCTTAAGTTAATTATGTATTTTGCAAAAACAATATTTTGTAAAAAAAAATACTTTGTAAAAAGAAATATTTCGTAAAAAACAAATTTTGTTAGAAAAAATTATGTTGTAAAAAAATATTTTCTAAGAAAAAAAATATTTTGTAAAAACTACATACATATTTTCTAAAAAGAAAATATTTTGTCAAAAAAAATTATTCTGTAAAAAAACATATTTTCTAAAAACAAAAATATTTTGTAAAAACAATATATTGTTGTACATAGCTGTTTAAAAATAAAAAGTTTTTGCAAAAAGAATATTTTACAAAAACATTTTATAAGAGATTTTTGTAAAAAACGTATTTTGTAAAAAGACATTTTTTGCAAAAACAATTATTTTGTATAACAAAAAACTTTACTTTGACGCTTATACTGCAGTGAAAGCAAGAAAACGCTCGTATGTCATTAATTGAATATTTAGCTTTACACACAGCATTTCGCTGCCGGTTTTTGCGATAAAAATATGCTAATTTGCAGGAAACAGGTCCAAAACAAATTTTTTTTTCGTGCCAATTTTTTACAAAATTTTAATCATGAAATAAAAATATCTGATTTCCGAGTTCAGTGACACAAATTCACCTCTTGTTGAAAAGCATCTCGTATCGATATGGCAGTGATGGTATAAACATTTATAAACAAATATATTCGTAAATTTATATTCACCTTGGGCCACTTTAGATACAGATACAAACAGTGTGAAGTGGGTAACACTTCATATCGTTCGCCCTGTTTAGTGCTCAACAAAACACATGGCTCAAGATTACTGAGACTTTCATCTTTCATTGGAGAGAATTGACAAACGCATGTGCGCCCAAAAATTTCTCCGTAATAGCAAATACAAAATCAAACAGCTGAGTAGAATAAAGCTTTTCTTGTTCTATTCTTATACCAAATACATATACAACATTTTCGCAGAGTGTATGACAATATTTTTTAAATGTTGCCGTATAATGAGATGACAATTTTTTCGAGCAAAGAAAACACTAATCGTTGTGCAGGTACGTAAGTACCAAGGCACACTGAGTAGAGCAAAAACAACAAAATCAATGTATTTTGTTTTTGCTTTTGGTCTATAGAAGGTTGGAATTTATAAACAAAGATTGACGCGACAATTTAGAGACCAAATAAATAGGAAACAAGCAAAGCTGCTACCACCTGTGCAATGTGGCCTTGGTAAAGTATGCACTTATTTTGCTGCTAGGATCCTTCAATAAGTCTACAATATAAAAATTTAGAATAACAGCATTTTCACATGTGTTTTAACAGAGTATTTTTACTGAATTTTCTAACATCGAGTTTTCGCGTGAAACATTTTTAAGTTTTCAAGTTCAGCAACGGGATGTTTAAATTTGTTTTCTTACAATTTCCGCTCTAAAGGTAGAGAGTGCGCCTGAACCCAGAACTTTAAATACAAAATTTATGAACAGCAAAAGTTATAATCGATGTGATTGCAAATGTTTGCTGCCGAACATTAGAAATATATTTATATAGGCATATTTTTCACAATATAGTTTTTCTAGAAATCATTTATTTAGTTTTAAGGTAAGGCGGCCGCCGTAGCCGAATGGGTAGGTGCGTGATTACCATTCGGAATTCACAGAGAGGTCGTTGGTTCGAATCTCGGTGAAAGCAAAATTAATAAAAACATTTTTCTAATAGCGGTCGCCCCTCGGCAGGCAATGGCAAACCTCCGAGTGTATTTCTGCCATGAAAAAGCTCCTCATAAAAATATCTGCCGTTCGGAGTCGGCTTGAAACTGTAGGTCCCTCCATTTGTGGAACAACATCAACACGCACACCACAAATAGGAGGAGGAGCTTGGCCAAACACCTAACAGAAGTGTACGCGCCAATTATTTATTTTTTTTTAAGGTATACACAACTTTATAAAAAAAAATGAGAAAAATTCCACAAACTTTTCATCCCAATTCCACGGCTTTAATTAGAATTTTAGTACGCAGTTTATCGGTTGTTAAATCTTTCGCTATAATAAAAATGAAAAACGCCGTTGATTTTGAGCAATTTTTTTTCTCTTGAAGATGTTGCGCATTTTCTTATGTAAGGAAATTTTTTCTTTTTTTATAAACTTTTCAAAATGTATGTTTTGTATAATATTTAAAGCTCTGATGTACAGGGTTTTCGATATTCAATGAGCTAAACTTTTATAAAAAATAATATGAACATTAAAAAAAACACATGAAATAGTCAAAGTTGAACAAAATATTGTTGTTGTTGTAGTTGCAGCATAAACATTCCCCTTACATATACGGGGAATGCTGCTGAAGTGACAGTCCTTGGCCGGATATAAATCCTGGTCGTTCCGGTTACGTAGAACCGACTGTCGTGGGAACGCACAAAATGCTAGAAACGCTAGAAATGCTAAAAATGTCCTATCATTTGTCGCGGGTTGTAAGTTAAAAATAAAAACAGACAAAATACGACCAACTACAAAGTACATATAAAAAAGGCAGAAGGGTAAACTAAATAATAGCAACCCTCAAATGATCTATAAATAACACAAATTACAAGGAAATCAGGACTACACACGAAAAAAGAATGCGAGAAACCAAAAAGTACGACAAATGTGTGTGACAGACAAGACGTGAGGTATTGAAATGTTATTTTCAAAATAAAATACATACAAGTAATTCACAATCACTGCAAGAGAATAAATAGTAAAAACGTATGTAGTGGTCGCTTCTGAAGAAATTCAAGTCGTGTAAAAATAATGCACAAATGATAAACTCATAAACACAGTCAGTGAGGAGCTGAGCATATGTTTTGTGAATGTATGGGAACGTAGAAGAGCTATTTTTGTAAGCATACTTTTTTCACCCTCTGTACGATGATATGTTGTTGCTCTTTCTTTGCGCTTATTTTTTACTTTTCTTTATTCTTCTGTTTTCCCTTTTTCATTTTGTATAAATTAGAACACAATATAACGAATTCGGCGTGGAAACAGTAACAACAACAATAGAAAACACTCACCAAACCAAAAATATGTAAACGAAACACAAAGGACATGAGACCGCGTGACAACAAATAATACATACAAAAATTATAACTAGGACTACTACAACAAAAAAATGCGCTATTACGAAAACACAATAAAATGTAATGAAATGAACTTAGCTGAATTTGTGCGGAGAACCAAATGGGGAGGTAGTAATGTAATGAGTCAGTTTATAATGTGCGCCGAATAGTGGAGAGGTGCGACATGGAATTTGGGGTTCAGTGTCAAAGACAAATTGGACTAAAGTTAACACAAAAATTAGAGAAAATGAGCGCGGGAGCAACAACATTGCGTGGCAAAAAATAATATAATCAGTTGCTGTTGTTGATTGATGACACATTTTCATGACTTGCTTTGGAAATAACTATGGAAATAAAAAATATGTAGTAAAAGAAACAAGCAAATGGTGAGTTTCTGACGGAAGTACGCAAAATACAATAATTAAATACCTAAAGGAAGTAAGTAACACTGTAAAGGAACAATTTGGTATGCAAATGATTGTTAGAGTCGCACGCGTTACTTGAAAATGAGCCGATCTCCATGAAATCACCAAACTTTCACGACGTACTGAACGCTTTAGGTGAAAGCTCAATGGAACAGATGATTCAGTGCACCTAGATTGTCAATGAAACCTGATTTACTGAAAGCTTTCAGCAAAGCTTTCATAATACACTTAGCTTTAGGTGAAAGTTCAGCGAAACAAAATGTGTATATAAAATCCACGCATGATTCAGTGAACCTAGAACGTCAATTAAACCTGATTTACTGAAAACTTTCTGCAAAGCTTTCATAATATACTGAGCTTTAGATGAAAGCTCACCGATACAAAATTGGTATACAAAATGCACATATGATTCAGCAAACATTAAATTTCAAGCTGAATAAGTTGATGATGGATTAAAAAAAAGACAAACAAACAAATGATGGAGTAGTATATACAAAAAATAAATTATGGAATGGAATTGATGCAATAAAAAAACAAACATACCTATGAGTGACACTAGAAAACGAAAATTTGCTGATTACCAAGTTTGATGCCAACTTGTGAGAATTTTTGGCAAAGAGAAAGAGTGAGTGCGAGAGAGATATAGAGTTAATGTATACGAAAGCTTTCAGTGCATATTCAGCTTTTAGTATAACACTGAGGCAACTTTTCACCAAAATGTGTACCTTTGAATAAGAACTATTTAATAAAAAAAATACAAAAATTGTATTCAAAGCGCTGACAATTGGTGGGCACATATTTTTAAAATTTTTTTAGGCAATTTTCGAAGAGCTCGCCGGAACCTTTTTCCGTTTTCTGAACGAAAAACCAGTCTGATAAAAAAGTTTTTCACATTTTCATAAGTAACGAAGAAGTGCTGCTCATGAATGAAAATGGGTGCGCAACGAATGCAGCAAAGTCTGGTGAATCAGTGTATGCTTAAGGGGACAGATACCTGTAAAATTTCGAAAAATTCTTCTTTTTTTTTCATAAAATGTTAATATAATCCGTTAAGAATATGTCTAAGAAATTTTAGAACGTAGATCGTCAACCGTGGTGCTTCTATTCTGGGCGTTCGAGCGCTGGGAGAGGTATAGCTACGTTGTATTCAAACTTTAGACGCGTTTTTCTCAAAACTATAGTACCTATATTTTTCGAATTGGCGTACACGATAACTCAAAAAGTTATTGACCGATCTCCCTGAAATTGCACATATCTTTTTTACGATATTATTTACTATGTGAATTTAAAGTTTTCGAAAATTGTTCGAAAAAATAATTCTTTCGAAGCAAAAACAGAAGGAAAGTTGCCCCAAAATATTTTTTTTTTTTTTTGAAGCATTTTATTCCGCGCATTTTTTTCCATTTTTTTAATTCATATAGAAATTATGGCATGAATAAACAAACAAATTTTTGGTTTTTTGTATTCAGGTCACTGTCGCCGATGCTACAATGCCCGCCGATTGAGAAGCCCCACTGCGACCTTCCTGGAAGAATTGAGTGTCCATCCGCCATTTTAAATGATTAAAATAAAAAAAAAATTATTATATTATTTTTATGTATAAATAAACTGTATGCCAATTTAAAAAAAAATATATTGACTTCTTCATTTTAAATAATTTTAATGAAAATCAGGGAAAATATGGCCGTTTACAGGTATCTGTCCCCTTAAGCTGACGTGAAAGTGTATTTTCGCCAAGAAACAACATTTTGTGGTGCCTCTTTTAATTATGGGCACTTTTTTGGATCGAATCAAAATTTAATTCGTTTAACTGTTGTTGATGAAAACAAATATGGTGGCAAATCTGAAAAGCTTGAACAAACAACTGAGGTTTTTGTGTGCGTACACTAGGAAACTAGTCTAGAAACATTGCACCCACTCTCTAAAAATACAAAAAGAAAAGCTCTGCAAGATCAAACAGAACAAAACAGAAGCCTTTAAGACGCTGGTAGGCAGTGAACAAGTGTTTGAAAAATATAGAGTATAAGAAATTGGCTAATTCGCGGTTATGAACTAAAAAATATCCGCATTAATTCAATGAAAACGGAAATGGATTCGCGAACAACATAGTTTTTGAGTGACTAAGTTGCAAGCACCAGCAACGCGACTTACAAACGTGTTTGTGTGTGAAATACATGTATGTATGTATGTATGTATGCATGTATATAGATGATAATAAGCAAAATGAGGATTTTATAAACGCAGAAGCGGAATCCAGATATGGTACAAAATACATATTAAGCCGAGAACAACAAAACAAACGGCTGACGACGACGACGACGACCACAATGACGGTGCGCGCATGAAAAGCAAAAGTTGGTAAAATCGGCTTTCCTACTATTTGCTTTACACCTGTTGTTGGAGGTGTGTAGAGCAGTGACATGACAAGAAATTTTAACGTTTTCAAATTGAACTGAATTTTTGGTTATGTACGTAAATGCGTGTTTGTGTATGCGGATAAACAAAGGATTCACAGGAAAGGCACTGGAGCATACAACAATTCAATCTTGAGGTGGGACTTATGTAGAGGAGGGCAGACATGTGGAGGACGGACAAAGTGGCGAGTAGCTTTTGGTGTGTATGTATTGTATGTATGTGTGTAACTACATAAATATGTATGCAAGTACGAAATAATTCATTTTGGTTAAGTTTTCGTGAATGTGATGATTTATTGTGACATCAACATTTTACTCAATACGCATACATACATGGTAAATTGGTTTTCGTTTGTTTGTATGGATGTGTCAGTATTTTTAGGTATGTAGATAATGTAATAATTGCGTGGAATGAACATGGTTTTGCCTCACGAGTTTTTCTTTTATGCTGAATTTAGATATTTTTGAACGTTGATATTTTGCATATAAGTTTGGTTTTTTAATTTTTTTTTAATTTTTTTTAATTTTTTTTTAATTTTATTTTTTTTTAATTTTTTTTTTATTTTTTTTTTATTTTTTTTTTATTTTTTTATTTTTTATTTTTTTTTTTGTTTTGCATTTACACTTTACTTTTAAGTCCTCTCACCTGCACTTGGCATGATTGCGCTAAAATTTGCTCTCGTATTGCAAAAGTCCTCATGGCAACACTGCATCGAATAGGTTGAGGTAATCTCATGACACCAAGCCGGATAATCGGGCGGTATGTGATTCTCTAAACCAATACATCTATAGTGGTGGAGGTGCAGCAGATGCAGTATGGCCAAAAAAAATTTGTGCCATTTATGCCAGGAGGTGGTTGATAATAGCAGTGGTGGTGGTGGTGGAGGTGGTAGTGGTGTTGCGGTGGCGGGCGATGGCATTAGCGTTGTTAAACGTTGGTAAAGTGGGCGTGGAGCGTGTACATACGTGCAAAGGTGGCAGTTTTAATTAATACAAACGTGCAAATTTTTGTTTAAAATTAAAAAAAAAAAAAACAATTTTTAGTTTATTTTTAGTTAGTTAATACAGCGTAATTGCGAATTGGTAACAAAAAGGGGTGGCAGCAATAAGAAAAAAATACAAAAATATTAAGTCTAAAAATGCAGCAACTACAACGGCAACAGCACAAGCGCGCAAGACCTAAAGTAGGGAAGGCAAGTCAAAGCGGTAATTATTGCTGTAGTCTACGCCAACTACACATTGCATTACATATTCAATCGCATACTCCTATTATACACGCAGCAAGCACTTCTTCGCTGTGCATTTCACTTTCGCCCTTTCACAACCTACGGTGCACCATATCTACTTTGGCGTCAACTTCGATTTCAATTTGCACAACACAATAAAGCAGGTAAATAAAATGCCATACGTAAGTAAATATATGAATACCCCACGAAGACGTAGCTTGTAGGCATGCTTGTGTATGTATATGTTTAGAGCAAAAAACCCGTTATGCAAGATTTCAATTACAGCGCAAGGCAAGAAAATCAATATACATCATATTTAATTTACATATATAAGGCCGGCCGCAGCGAGCCTACCCCAATGCTAAAAATGTTACGCATACGCGACGTATGCCAGGTCGTACGATGCCATGGTAGGCCGGCAAACGAAAACGACTAACGACGACTACAACGCCGCTTGCAGCCACAATTGCACAAACACACACAGGTAACATAGACCCAGACAGCAACATACATAGATGAAGCAGCCTTGGAGGCAGCAACGCACAGTGCCAAGACCACGACTGACTAACTGACTGACTGACTGACTGACTGATTGTCTGAGTGACTGAATAACTGACTGAGTAACTAACTCGCTCGAAACGAGGGTTGTTTGACCGCAACAGCTAACATATATACATATGTACATATGTATGCAGCACTAAGCTGACGACGACGGCGACAAAGGCATGCAAGGGGATGCAAGCAAAACGGCAATGTTGGTAATGCGGATGAAGCCGTTGGTGGTGTCCAGCGTAGCTTTAGTGGTGGTGGTGGTGGTGGCGAGTTAGTGCACTCTTGCTAGCAGCAACTCAAGCACTCGCAGCGTTTAGATAGTCTGAAGTGGTCGACGGTGCTTCGTAATGTCGACTTATCAATTCGTAGCGTAGCTTTGTAGAGATACTAACCTAAGTAGATCGCACGAGTCTGAGTATTGCATATTTTTGAAAATTGATATATGTTTTGTTTTTTCCTTTTTGTAATGAAATTAATCCAATGTCTACACATATTGACTCTAAAATTGTACTTGTATTTATCGCTATATGCGAAAGGTAAGTAATTCACATATAGAATTTTACACGCGCGCATTTATACTAAATAAATAACAATTCAAATCAAAATTTCTATTTTTAGAATAAATTTCATTGCAAAACAAATTACATAACAAAATTTAACTTATCAGTTGGATGGCTTTTGTATATGTATGTATTATATATCAGTTCGAAATGTTTTTTGTTTTGTAATTCAAGTATTCATATACGGATATCGCTGCAGTATTTAATTTACCCTCCGTTGGACACCTTTTTTAAAACCTCCTTTTTAAATATAACCTTTAGAAATCGTTAGAAAATTAGATTTAACGAAGCTACCTGGAAGCTTAAGGCGTTAGCTATAACAGAAATACGTTAAATTCCCACCCAAGTTTTAAAAGGTCTGGCCAGATCCGGGTGCTCAACGGAGCGTTAATTGTTTTTTCCTACGTTATAATAATTTGTATGTGCGTCGACGTGCTAACAACGCCGGTTTGTGTTTCCGGATTCCGCAAACTTTAACTAAAAGCCGCATAGGCCGATTTGTTTGTAGGCCAACAGGTTACCGTCTTATACGGGAATAATGGTCCGAGCAATACCCAACTGCTGAGAACGGCGATTTTGGGATCTCCTTGGCGACGCCTTGGTCGGTTTTGGTTTGCCCTCTTTGGATTAGAAAGAGCATCACCAGTCGAAAACCTTTCGTACAAACGTTTAATGGTGTTCTTAGAAGGCGCACCTTTCACATTATTTAACTTTTTATATTCAGAATTGACTTCTTTTGTTGAATGTAAATTTCAACAATTTGGGACCGCTCGCGTGGCGTGTACTGTTCCATGGTAAAAATCTGCTTGGACTGACGCTTCCAACGCGGTATGTCATTAAGCGATCTGACGTCTCTGTCAAAAGATACAGGGTTACCAGATGAGTCCGTCGAATATTGGCAACCCTGTACTAAGCTCAAAGGTTGCTCAGGAAGACGTGGCAGCTCTAAATGAAATTAGCACCGTCTTCAAAGTCAGCCTTATATGGGATATTGACGGAAATTGCAAGGCCGATGAGCTAGCCGGAAAGGGTACTAATCTGCACTGCTTGAAAGCAGCGGCAATTTTGGAACTTCTAAGGCAGCTTACAAATTAAAAATTAAAAATAATATTCTCCAAGAAGCCATAGGTCATTGAGAGAAGAAAATACTTGTGTTACAACCAATCTAATTTGACCGCAAATAGCCAAGAAAAGGTGAGAAAATTTGCTCAACCACTCAAGAGAGAACATCTCGAAGGTCGTGGCTTGTGTCGCCGGTCATTGGCTGTTAAGTAGGCACTCTTCTAAGCTACGAGTAATTTCTCATGAATACTGCAGAAGTTCTAGAGACGAGAAATAAACAGAAGAACATTTCCACTATAACTGTCCAGCCTTAGCTAGGAGTACCATTTTGACTCTCTTACGGAACTATCCGTAGTTGGGATAAAACCTATCCTACGCTTCATAAGAGTCTAAGTGGTTCCATGAGAAATAAGCAGTAAGGTTTCCGTCTTCCACAGTGGTACCACAACGGACCTACAGGTCTAAGTGAGTTCGCTACTTTAGCTGACTACTTATTTGTTTCCTGAAACTCTCTGAAATTCCTTGAAGATGAAAATTTAAATAGTGCTACTTTTTTTTGCTTTGAGTAGTTAAATCAGCCAATTCGTCTTTGTACCGAGAAAGAGAGCAAAATAAATGCTTTCAGACCAAGTTTGCCGGGTTATCGAATGCTGAATGCGGTCTAAATCACACTCGGTCTGGAGGCGTAGTTATCAGAAATAGTAAAACCAAGTCCGAGTTTTTTCCAAGCACCAGGATCTTTCCCTTCCGTTCCCTTTACGGGGCTCTGAAAGTGCATTTTCCTTCCTTTATAATTGAACATCTTCATTTGAATGCAAATCGTACATTTACAAATCGTACAATTCTAAAATTTGTATTACGAAAATCGACGTTCGAAAATCGAAAAAATCGAAAAGTTTTCATCACACGCTCAGGCCAACTTATGGTGTACATAGACGTTCAGCGATGAGGCCCATCTTCGGCTTAATGGCTACGTTAATAAGCAAAATTGACGAATTTCGGCTGAAGAGCAAACCGAAACCATTCAAGAACATTACATCCATTGAAAAAAATCATACCGTTTGGTGCGGCATATGGGCTGCAAGAATCATCGGTCTATATTTCTTCAAAGACGAGGCTGGCGTCAATGTAGCAGTGAATGGCGAACGCTGTCGCGCCAGGATAAATGGATAAACGACTTTTTGATGTCGGATGCTCCATTGAAGCTCCACAATATTTGGTTGCAACAAGAAGGCGTTACCTGCCATACAGGATTTACTTCGTCGTCGTTTCAGTGAGCAATTTATCTCTCGTCTTGTACCAGTGGATTGGCCACCCAGATCGTGTGATATCACAACTTGGGACTTTTATTTGTGGGGGTACGTAAAGTCTAAATGATTTGTGGATAACCCAGCTTCGATTGAGGCATTGGCAGCTAACATTACTAAAGTTATTCACAAGACGGTATCTCGTTCGTCCGATGACCTCCAGCGGGTCATTCGAAACTGCCGTTTACAGATGGCCGCATTACGGCGCAGTTGCGGCCAACATTTGAAAGGGATTATCTTTAAAAAGTAAATGTTATGAATGGTTCTACACAAAAATATTAAAGATTGCACAATCAATTTGAATTTTCTTTGTTTTATTTGAATTGGAAATCCGATACCTGTAAATTGATCACTTTTTAGTATATACGAGTACACCAGGGAAACAAATTTTGAAAAATCAACGAGAATTTTGAACCAGTTCAAACTTGCACTTCATTGTACTAAAATTTAATGGGCTGCGTGAATTTGAAAAAGAAACTGAAACTTGAAAGACCCTGTCTATGGATTTACATATAATCGGCATAGTTCAGAAATCTAATGACTCCGCAGACTCAGTCAAGTTATACAAATGATTGAATGCTTCTCAGCCTGGGAAGTGGCAAATGTGATGCCTGCTAGAGATGGAAAAGGCAGATATCAGGTTTCCATCCGATAATAACTTGGTTTCATTTCGGTGTTTACGATTTACATATTTATTTAGGTCTTGGCATTCATTTGTGTATAAAAGAAAAACTGACCAGTAATCAGTTACTAAAAGTCCTGTATGCGTCTGGAGTCAATTATAAAGAGAAAAAACTGGCTTTTTTGTACAAAAAATTGCTTTGAAGCACCAGGTGTTGAAGTTTTGGTTGTCTACGAAATTTAAAATTAAAAAAAAAAAATCATTTTGAAGA
The DNA here is from genome assembly GCA_037575425.1 of Anastrepha fraterculus. NCBI lineage: Eukaryota > Metazoa > Arthropoda > Insecta > Diptera > Tephritidae > Anastrepha > Anastrepha fraterculus. The sequence goes on along the minus strand of JAYXIM010001684.1, from coordinate 600,345 downwards.
TAAATTCAATTCAATTGTAAAGAGAAAAAAATTTACTCTCTTTGTACAAAAAAAATTGCTTTCTTTCTACGAAAGAAAACATTATTTTGAAGATAAATTTAATTCAATTATAAAGAGAAAAAAATTTGGTTTTTTCTTGTACAAAAAATTGCTTTAAAGCACCAGGTATTGAAGTTTTGGTTGTCTAAGGAATTTAAAAATTAAAAAAAAAAAATCATTTTGAAGATAAATTCAATTCAATTATAAAGAGAAAAAAATTTACTTTCTTTGTACAAAAAATTGCTTTAAAGCACCAGGTGTTGAAGTTTTGGTTGTCTACGAAATTTAAAATTAAAAAAAAAAATC